>JANJXV010001557.1:92500-100000 GCA_024803745.1 Megascapheus bottae | reverse complement strand
GGTTAGGGTTATGGTTAGGGTAAGGGTAAGGGTTAGGGATCGGGTTACGGTACGGGTAAGGGTTAGGATTAGGGGTAGGGTTGGGGTTAGGGTTAGGGTAAGTGTTAGGGTTAGGGTTAGGGTTAAGTTTAGCGTTAGGGTTAGGGTAAGAGTATGAGTTCGGCTTAGGTTAGGTTCACGGTTAGGATTAGGGTAAGGGTTTCGTTTAGGTTTAGTGTTAGATTTAGGGTTAGGGTTAGGGTTAGGGTTAAGGTTAGGGTTAGGGTTAGGGTTAGATTTGGGGTTAGGGTTAGTGTAAGAGTAAGGGTTAGGGTTAAGGTTACGGTTAGGATAAGGGTTAGGGTTATTGTTAGGAATAGTGTTATTTTTGGTGTTAGGGTTATGGTAAGGGTAAGGGTTAAGGTTAGGGTTAGGGTTAGGTTTAGGATTAGGGTTAGGGTTAGGGTTAGGGTAAGGGTAAGGGTTAGGGTTAAGGTTAGGGTTAGGTTTAGGTTTAGGGTTAGGGTAAGGATTAGGGTTATTGTAAGGGTTAGTGTTTAGGGTTAGGTTAAGGGTTAGGGTTAGGGTAAGGGTAAGGGTTAGGGTTAGGTTTAGGGTTGGGGTTAGGGTTAGGGTTAGGGTGAGCGTGAGTGTAAGGGTTAGGGTTATGGTTACGTTTAGGGTAAGGGTTAGGGTTAGGGTTAGGTTTACTGTGAGCGTTAAGGTATGGGTTAAGGTTAGGGGTTAGGGTTAGGGTTAGAGTTAGGTTAAGGGTTATGTTTAGGGTTAGGGTTAGGGTAAGGCTAAGGGTTAGATGTAGGGTTAGGGTTAGCGTAAGTGTTAGGGTTAGGATTATAGGTAGGGTTAGGGTTAGGTTAAGGGTAAGGGTAGGGGTTAGGTTTAGGGTTAGGGTGAGGGTTAGCGTTAGGGGTTAGGGTTAGGGTTAGGGTAGGGTTAGGGTTAGGTTTAAGTTTAGGTTTAGGGTAAGGGTAAGGGTTAGGGTTAGTGTTAAGGTTAGGTTTAGGGTTAGGGTTAGATTTAGGGTTAGGGTTAGGGTTAGGGTAAGGGTAAGGATTAGGGTTTGGGTAAGGGTTAGGTTTAAGTTTAGGGGTAGGTTAAGGGTAAGGGTTAGGGTTAGGTTTACGGTGAGGGTTAGGTTTAGGGTTAGGGTTAGATTTAGGTTTATGGTTAGGGTAAGAGTAAGGGTAAGGGTTAGGTTTAGGTTTAGGTTTAGGGTTAGGATTAGGGTAAGTGTTAGGTTTAGGGTAAGGGTTAGGGTTAGGATTATGATAAAAGTTGGGGTTAGGTTTAGGATTAGGGACAGGTTAAGTGTTATGGTTAGGTTTAGGGTTAGGGTTATGTTTAGGGTTAGGGTTAGGGTTAGGGTTAGGGTTAGGGTTAGGTTTAGGGTTAGGATTAGGGTAAGTGTTAGGTTTAGGGTAAGGGTTAGGGTTAGGATTATGATAAAAGTTGGGGTTAGGTTTAGGATTAGGGACAGGTTAAGTGTTAGGGTTAGGGTTAGGGTTAGGGTTATGTTTAGGGTTAGGGTTAGTGTAAGGATAAGTGTTAGGGTTAGGGTTAGGTTCAGGGTTAGGGTTAGGGTAAGGGTTAGGGTTAGGGTTAGTGTTAATTTTAGGTTTATGGTTAAGTTTAGGGTTAGATTTAGGGTAAGAGTAAGGGTTAGGTTTAGGGTTAGGGTTAGGGGTTAGGGTTAGGGTTAAGGTTAGGTTTAGGGTTAGGGTAAGGGCAAGGTTTAGGGTTAGGTTTAGGGTTAGGGGTTAGCGTTAGGGTTAGGGTTAGGGTAAGGGTCAGGGTTAGGTTTAGGGTAAGGTTAAGGTTTAGGGTTTGGGTTAGGGTTAAGTTTGGGTTTAGGGATAGGGTAAGAGTAAGGGTTAGGGTTAGGGTTAGGGTTATGCTAAGGGTAAGGGTTAGGGTTAAGGTAAGGGTGAGGGTTACGGTAAGAGTAAGGGTTAGGGTTAGGGTTAGGATTAGGTTTAAGATTAGGGTTAGGGTAAGGGTTAGGGTTAGGATTAAGGTTAGTTTTAGGGTAAGGGTTAGGGTTAGGGTAAGGATAAGGATTAGGTTTTGGTTAGGGTTAGGTTTAAGGTTAGGGTTAGGGTAAGGGTAATGGTTAGGGTTAGGTTTAGGGTTAGGGTAAAGGTTAGGGTTACGGTTAGGGTTAGGGTAAGGGTAAGGGTTAGAGTTAGGGTTAGGGTTAGGGTTAGGTTTAGGGTTAGGGTTAGGGTAAGGGTAAGGGTTATGGTTAGGGTTAGGATTAGGCTTAAAGTTAGGGTTAGGGTTAGGGTTAGGGTTAGGTTTAGGGTACGGGTAAGGTTTAGGGTTAGTGTTATGGTTAAGGTTAGGTTTAGGTTTAGGGTTAGGGTTAGGGTAGGGTGAGGTTTAGTGTTAGGGTAATGGTTAGGGTTAAGTTTAGTGGTAGGGTTAGTTTTAGGGTTAGGTTAAGGATAAGGGTAAGGTTTAGGGTTAGGGTTAGGGTTAGGGAAAGGGTTAGGTTTAGGGTTAGGGTTAGGTTTAGGGTAAGGGTTAGGGTTAGGGTTATGGTAATAGTTGGGGTTAGGTTTAGGATTAGGGACAGGTTTAGTGTTAGGGTTATGGTTAGGGTTAGGCTTAGTGGTAGGTAAGGGTAAGTGTTAGGGTTAGGGTTAGGGTTAGGGTTAGGTTTAGGGTTAGGGTTAGTGTAAGGATAAGTGTTAGGGTTACTGTTAGCTTCAGGGTTAGGGTTAGGGTAAGGGTTAGAGTTAGGGTTAGTGTTAATGTTAGGTTTAGGGTTAAGTTTAGGGTTAGATTTAGGGTAAGGGTAAGGGTTAGGTTTAGGGTTAGGGGTTAGGGTTAGGGTTAAGGTGAGGTTTAGGGCTAGGGTAAGTGTAAGGTTTAGGGTTAGGTTTAGTGTTATGGGTTAGGGTTAGGGTTAGGGTAAGGGTTAGGGTTATTTTTAGGGTAAGGGTAAGGTTTAGCTTTTGGGTTAGGGTTAGTTTTGGGTTTAGGGATAGGGTAAGATTAAGGGTTAGTGTTAGGGTTAGGGTGAGGCTAAGGGTGAGGGTTTGGGTTAGGGTTAGGGTTACAGTTAGGTTTAGGGTTAGGGTTAGGGTCAGGGTTAGGTTTAGGGTTAGGGTTAAGGTAAGGGTGAGGGTTACGGTAAAGGTAAGGGTTAGGGTTAGGGTTAAGGTTAGTTTTAGGGTAAGGGTTAGGGTTAGGGTAAGGTTAAGAATTAGGTTTTGGGTTAGGGTTATGTTTAAGGTTAGGGTTAGGGTAAGGGTAATGGTTAGGGTTAGGTTTAGGGTTAGGGTAAAGGTTAGGGTTACGGTTAGGGTTAGGGAAAGGGTAAGGGTTAGAGTTAGGGTTAGGGTTAGGGTAAGGTTTAGGGTTAGGTTTAGGGTTACAGTTGGGTTTAGGTTTAGGGTAAGGGTAAGGTTTACGGTTAGGGTTAGGGTTAGGGTTAGGTTTAGGGCTAGGGTTAGGTTTAGGGTACGGGTAAGGTTTAGGGTTAGTGTTATGGTTAGGGTTATGGTTAGGTTTAGGGTTAGGGTTAGGGTAGGGTAAGGTTTAGGGTTAGGGTTAGGGTTAGGGTAAAGGTTAGGGGTAGGGTTAGGTTTAGGTTAAGGGTAAGGGTTACGGTTAGGTTTAGGGTTAGTTGTTAGGGTTAGGGTTAAGGTTAGGTTTAGGGTTAGGGTAAGGGTAAGGTTTAGGGTTAGGTTTAGGGTTAGGGGTTAGGTTTAGGGTAAGTTTAAAGTTTAGGGTTAGGGTTAGGGTTACAGTTAGGTTCAGGGTTAGGGTAATGGTAAGGGTTAGGGTTAAGGTTAGGGTTAGCGGTTATTGTTAGGGTTATGGTTAAGGTTAGGTTTAGGGTTAGGGTAAGGGTAAGGGTTAGGGTTAGGGTTAGGTTTAGGGTTAGTGTTAATGTTAGGTTTAGGGTTAAGTTTAGGGTTAGATTTAGGGTAAGGGTAAGGGTTAGGGTTAGGGTTAGGGCTTAGGGTTAGGGTTATGGTGAGGATTAGGGCTAGGGTAAGTGTAAGGTTTAGGGTTAGGTTTAGTGTTATGGGTTAGGGTTAGGGTTAGGGTTAGGGTTAGGGTTAGGCTAAGGGTGAGGGTTTGGGTTAGGGTTAGGGTTACAGTTAGGTTTAGGGTTAGGGTTAGGGTTAGGGTTAGGGTTAGTTTTAGGGTTAGTGTTAAGGTAAGGGTGAGGGTTACGGTAAGGGTAAGGGTTAGGGTTAGGGTTAGGGTTAAGGTTAGTTTTAGGGTAAGGGTTAGGGTTAGGGTAAGGTTAAGGATTAGGTTTTGGTTTAGGGTTATGTTTAAGTTTAGGGTTAGGGTAAGGGTAATGGTTAGGGTTAGGTTTAGGGTTAGGGTAAAGGTTAGGGTTACGGTTAGGGTTAGGGTAAGGGTAAGGGTTAGAGTTAGGGTTAGGGTTAGGGTAAGGTTTAGGGTTAGGTTTAGGGTTACAGTTGGGTTTAGGTTTAGGGTAAGGGTAAGGTTTACGGTTAGGGTTAGGGTTAGGTTTAGGGCTAGGGTTAGGTTTAGGGTACGGGTAAGGTTTAGGGTTAGTGTTATGGTTAGGGTTAGGGTTAGATTTAGGGTTAGGGTTAGTGTAGGGTAAGGTTTAGGGTTAGGGTTAGGGTTAGGGTAAAGGATAGGGGTAGGGTTAGGGTTAGGGTAAGGGTAAGGATTAGGGTTTGGGTTAGGGTTAGGTTTAAGGTTAGGGTTAAGGTAAGGGTAAGGGTTAGGGTTAGGTTTAGGGTTAGGGTAAAGGTTAGGGTTACAGTTAGGGTTAGGTTAAGGGTAAGGGTTCAATTTAGGTTTAGGTTAAGGGTAAGGTTTAGTGTTAGGGTTAGGTTTAGGTTTGGGATTAGGGTTAGGTAAAGGTAAGGGTTAGGTTTAGGGTTAGGGTTAAGGAAAGGGTAAGGGTTAGGATTAGGGTTAGGTTTAGGGTTAAGGAAAGGGTTAGGGTTAGGTTTAGGCTAAGAGTTAGGGTTAGGGTTAGGGTAAGGGTTAGGGTTAGAGTTATGGTTAGGGTTAGGGTTAGAGGTAGGGTTAGGGTTACAGTAAGGGTAAGGGTTAGGGTTAGGGTTAGGGTAAGGGTTAGGGTTAGGGTATTGATAAGGGTTAGGTTTAGGTTTAGGGTAAGGGTTAAGGTTAGCGTTAGGGTTAGGGTTAGCATTAAGGTTAAGGTTAGGGTAAGAGTAAGTATTAGGGTTAGGGTTAGGGTTAGGGTAAGGGTAAGGGTTAGGGTTATGGTTAGGGTTAGGGTAAGGATTAGTGTTAAGGTTTGGGTTAGGTTTAGGTTAGGGTTAGGGTAAGGGTAAGGGTTAGGGTTAGAGTTAGGTTTAGGGTTATTGTTAGGGTAAGGGTTAGGGTTAGGATTAGTTTTAGGGGTAGGGTTAGGGTTAGGCTTAGGGTAACGGTAAGCATTAGGGTTAAGGTAAGGATAAGGGTTAGGGTTAGCGTAAGGGTTAGAGTTAGGGTTAGGATTAGGGTTAGGGTTTGGGTTAGGGTTAGGTTTAGCATTAAGGTTAGGGTTAGGGTTGGGGTTAGGGTTAGCGAAAGGGTAAGTGTTAGGGTTAGGGTTAGGGTTAGGGTACGGAGAAGGGTTAGGTTTAAGGTTAGGATTAGGGTTATGGTTAGTGTTAGGATTAGGGTAAGGGTAAGGATTAGGGTTTGGGTTAGGGATAGGTTTAAGGTTAGGGTTAGAGTAAGGTTAAGTGTTAGGGTTAGGTTTAGAGTGAGGGTGAGATTTAGGGTTAGGGTTAGAGTTAGGGTTAGGGTTAGGGTTAGGGTTAGGGTTAGGTATAGGGTTAGGGTTAGCGTTAGGGTTATGGTAAATTTGGGGTTAGGTTTAGGATTAGGGTCAGGTTAAGTGTTAGGGTTATGGTTATGGTTAGGGTTAGGGTTAAGTTTATGTTTAGGGTTAGTTTAAGGGTAAGGTTTATGGTTAGGTTTAGAGTTAGGGGTTAGGTTTAGGGTTAAGGTTAGGTTTAGGGTTATGGTAAGGGTAAGGTTTAGGGTTAGGGTTAGGATTAGGGGTCAGGGTTAGGGTAAGGGTTAGGGTTAGGTTTAGGGTTCGGGTAAGGGTTAGGCTTAGGTTTAGGGTTAGGGTTATGGTAAGGGTGAGTGTTAGGGTTAGGGTTAGGGTTAGGATTAGGGTTAGGGTTAGTGTAAGGGTTAGGGTTAGGGTTAGGGTTAAGTTTAGGGGTAGTGTTATGGTTAGGGTTAGGTTTAGGGTAAGGGTAAGGGTGAGGGTTAGGGTTAAGGTTAGGGTTAAGTTTAGCGTTAGGGTTAGGGTTAGGCTAAGAGTTAGGGTTAGGGTTAGGGTAAGGGTTAGGGTTAGGGTTAGGGTTAAGGTAAAGGTTAGGATTATGGTTATGGTTAGGGATAGGGTAAGGGTAAGGGTTAGATTTAGGGTTAGGGTTAGGGTTAGGGTTAGGATTAGGGTTAGGGTTAGGGTTAGGGTTAGGGTAAGGATAAGGGTTAGGTTTAGGGTTAGGTTTAGGGTTAGGGTTAGGGTTAGGGTAAGGGTAAGGATTAGGGTTTGGGCTAGGGTTAGGTTTAAGGTTAGGGTTAGAGTAAGGGTAAGGGTTAGTGTTAGGTTTAGTGTGAGGGTGAGGTTTAGGGTTAGGGTTAGAGTTAGGGTTAGGGTTAGGGTTAGAATTAGGGTTAGGGTTAGGTTTAGGGTTAGGGTTAGGGTTACGGTAAGTATAACCATTAGGGTTTGGTTTAGGGTTAGATTTAAGTTTAGGTTTAGGGTAAGGGTATTGGTTAGGGTTAGGTTTAGGGTTAGTGTAAAGTTTAGGGTTACGGTTGCGGTTAGGGTAAGGGTAAGGGTTAGAGTTAGGGTTAGGGTTAGGGTTAGGTTTAGGGTTAGGGTTAGGGTAAGGTAAGGGTTATGGATAGGGTTAGGGTTAGGGTTAAAGTTAGGGTCAGGGTTAGGGTTAGGGTTAGGTTTAGGGTTCCAGTGAGGTTTAGGGTTAGGGTTAGGCTTAGTGTTAGTTTTAGGGTTGGGGGTAGGGTAAGGGTAAGGTTTAGGGTTAAGGTTATGGTTAGGGTAAAGGTTAGGGGTAGGGTTAGGGTTAGGGTTAGAGTAAGGGTAAGTGTCAGGTTTAGGGTTAGGGTTTTGGAAAGGGTAAGGCTTAGGGTTAGGGTTAGCGTTAGGGTAATGATTAGGGTTAGGGTTAGTGTAAGCATAAGGTTTAGGGTTAGGGTGAGTGTAAGGGTAATGGTTCGGGTTAGGGTTAGGGTTAGGGTAAAGGTTAGGGTTAGGGTTAGGGTTAGGGTAAGGGTTAGGGTTAAGGTTAGGGTTAGGGTTAGGTTTAGCGTTAGGGTTAGGGTAAGGTTAAGGGTATGGGTTAGGGTTAGGTTAGGTTCTGGGTTAGAATTAGGGTAAGGGTTTCGGTTACGGTTAGTGTTATATTTAGGGTTAGGGTTAGGGTTAAGATTAGTGTTAGGGTTAGGTTTAGGGTAAGGATAAGGTTTAGGGGTAGGGTTAGGGTTAGATTTGGGGTTAGGGTT
>JANJXV010001557.1:85000-90000 GCA_024803745.1 Megascapheus bottae | reverse complement strand
TAGCTTTAAGGTAAGGGTTAGGGTTAGGGTTAGGCTAAGGGTTAGGGTTAGGGTAAGGGTTAGGGTAAGATTTAGGGTTAGGGTTAGGGTTGGAGGTAGGGTTAGGGTTAGGGTTAGGGTTAGGGTTAGGGTTAGGGTTAGGGTAAGGGTAAGGGTTAGGATTAATGTTAGGATTAGGGTTAGGGTTAGGGTAAGGGTTAGAGTTAGGGTTAGGGTTAGGTTTAGGGTACGGGTAAGGTTTAGGGTTAGTGTTATGGTTAAGGTTAGGTTTAGGTTTAGGGTTAGGGTTAGGGTAGGGTGAGGTTTAGTGTTAGGGTAATGGTTAGGGTTAAGTTTAGTGGTAGGGTTAGTTTTAGGGTTAGGTTAAGGATAAGGGTAAGGTTTAGGGTTAGGGTTAGGGTTAGGGAAAGGGTTAGGTTTAGGGTTAGGGTTAGGTTTAGGGTAAGGGTTAGGGTTAGGGTTATGGTAATAGTTGGGGTTAGGTTTAGGATTAGGGACAGGTTTAGTGTTAGGGTTATGGTTAGGGTTAGGCTTAGTGGTAGGTAAGGGTAAGTGTTAGGGTTAGGGTTAGGGTTAGGGTTAGGTTTAGGGTTAGGGTTAGTGTAAGGATAAGTGTTAGGGTTACTGTTAGCTTCAGGGTTAGGGTTAGGGTAAGGGTTAGAGTTAGGGTTAGTGTTAATGTTAGGTTTAGGGTTAAGTTTAGGGTTAGATTTAGGGTAAGGGTAAGGGTTAGGTTTAGGGTTAGGGGTTAGGGTTAGGGTTAAGGTGAGGTTTAGGGCTAGGGTAAGTGTAAGGTTTAGGGTTAGGTTTAGTGTTATGGGTTAGGGTTAGGGTTAGGGTAAGGGTTAGGGTTATTTTTAGGGTAAGGGTAAGGTTTAGCTTTTGGGTTAGGGTTAGTTTTGGGTTTAGGGATAGGGTAAGATTAAGGGTTAGTGTTAGGGTTAGGGTGAGGCTAAGGGTGAGGGTTTGGGTTAGGGTTAGGGTTACAGTTAGGTTTAGGGTTAGGGTTAGGGTCAGGGTTAGGTTTAGGGTTAGGGTTAAGGTAAGGGTGAGGGTTACGGTAAAGGTAAGGGTTAGGGTTAGGGTTAAGGTTAGTTTTAGGGTAAGGGTTAGGGTTAGGGTAAGGTTAAGAATTAGGTTTTGGGTTAGGGTTATGTTTAAGGTTAGGGTTAGGGTAAGGGTAATGGTTAGGGTTAGGTTTAGGGTTAGGGTAAAGGTTAGGGTTACGGTTAGGGTTAGGGAAAGGGTAAGGGTTAGAGTTAGGGTTAGGGTTAGGGTAAGGTTTAGGGTTAGGTTTAGGGTTACAGTTGGGTTTAGGTTTAGGGTAAGGGTAAGGTTTACGGTTAGGGTTAGGGTTAGGGTTAGGTTTAGGGCTAGGGTTAGGTTTAGGGTACGGGTAAGGTTTAGGGTTAGTGTTATGGTTAGGGTTATGGTTAGGTTTAGGGTTAGGGTTAGGGTAGGGTAAGGTTTAGGGTTAGGGTTAGGGTTAGGGTAAAGGTTAGGGGTAGGGTTAGGTTTAGGTTAAGGGTAAGGGTTACGGTTAGGTTTAGGGTTAGTTGTTAGGGTTAGGGTTAAGGTTAGGTTTAGGGTTAGGGTAAGGGTAAGGTTTAGGGTTAGGTTTAGGGTTAGGGGTTAGGTTTAGGGTAAGTTTAAAGTTTAGGGTTAGGGTTAGGGTTACAGTTAGGTTCAGGGTTAGGGTAATGGTAAGGGTTAGGGTTAAGGTTAGGGTTAGCGGTTATTGTTAGGGTTATGGTTAAGGTTAGGTTTAGGGTTAGGGTAAGGGTAAGGGTTAGGGTTAGGGTTAGGTTTAGGGTTAGTGTTAATGTTAGGTTTAGGGTTAAGTTTAGGGTTAGATTTAGGGTAAGGGTAAGGGTTAGGGTTAGGGTTAGGGCTTAGGGTTAGGGTTATGGTGAGGATTAGGGCTAGGGTAAGTGTAAGGTTTAGGGTTAGGTTTAGTGTTATGGGTTAGGGTTAGGGTTAGGGTTAGGGTTAGGGTTAGGCTAAGGGTGAGGGTTTGGGTTAGGGTTAGGGTTACAGTTAGGTTTAGGGTTAGGGTTAGGGTTAGGGTTAGGGTTAGTTTTAGGGTTAGTGTTAAGGTAAGGGTGAGGGTTACGGTAAGGGTAAGGGTTAGGGTTAGGGTTAGGGTTAAGGTTAGTTTTAGGGTAAGGGTTAGGGTTAGGGTAAGGTTAAGGATTAGGTTTTGGTTTAGGGTTATGTTTAAGTTTAGGGTTAGGGTAAGGGTAATGGTTAGGGTTAGGTTTAGGGTTAGGGTAAAGGTTAGGGTTACGGTTAGGGTTAGGGTAAGGGTAAGGGTTAGAGTTAGGGTTAGGGTTAGGGTAAGGTTTAGGGTTAGGTTTAGGGTTACAGTTGGGTTTAGGTTTAGGGTAAGGGTAAGGTTTACGGTTAGGGTTAGGGTTAGGTTTAGGGCTAGGGTTAGGTTTAGGGTACGGGTAAGGTTTAGGGTTAGTGTTATGGTTAGGGTTAGGGTTAGATTTAGGGTTAGGGTTAGTGTAGGGTAAGGTTTAGGGTTAGGGTTAGGGTTAGGGTAAAGGATAGGGGTAGGGTTAGGGTTAGGGTAAGGGTAAGGATTAGGGTTTGGGTTAGGGTTAGGTTTAAGGTTAGGGTTAAGGTAAGGGTAAGGGTTAGGGTTAGGTTTAGGGTTAGGGTAAAGGTTAGGGTTACAGTTAGGGTTAGGTTAAGGGTAAGGGTTCAATTTAGGTTTAGGTTAAGGGTAAGGTTTAGTGTTAGGGTTAGGTTTAGGTTTGGGATTAGGGTTAGGTAAAGGTAAGGGTTAGGTTTAGGGTTAGGGTTAAGGAAAGGGTAAGGGTTAGGATTAGGGTTAGGTTTAGGGTTAAGGAAAGGGTTAGGGTTAGGTTTAGGCTAAGAGTTAGGGTTAGGGTTAGGGTAAGGGTTAGGGTTAGAGTTATGGTTAGGGTTAGGGTTAGAGGTAGGGTTAGGGTTACAGTAAGGGTAAGGGTTAGGGTTAGGGTTAGGGTAAGGGTTAGGGTTAGGGTATTGATAAGGGTTAGGTTTAGGTTTAGGGTAAGGGTTAAGGTTAGCGTTAGGGTTAGGGTTAGCATTAAGGTTAAGGTTAGGGTAAGAGTAAGTATTAGGGTTAGGGTTAGGGTTAGGGTAAGGGTAAGGGTTAGGGTTAGGGTTAGGGTTAGGGTAAGGATTAGTGTTAAGGTTTGGGTTAGGTTTAGGTTAGGGTTAGGGTAAGGGTAAGGGTTAGGGTTAGAGTTAGGTTTAGGGTTATTGTTAGGGTAAGGGTTAGGGTTAGGATTAGTTTTAGGGGTAGGGTTAGGGTTAGGCTTAGGGTTATGATAAGGGTAAGGTTTAGGGTTATACATAGGGTTAGGGGTTTGGTTAGGGTTAGGGTAAGGGTTATTGTTAGGGTTAGGGTTAGGGTTAAGGTTAAGGTTTAGGGTTATGGTAAGGGTAAGGTTTAGGGTTAGTGTTAGGGTTAGGGTTTTGTTTAGGCTTAGGGTTAGGTTTTGGGTAAGGGTAAGGTTTAGGGTTAGGGTTAGGGTTACAGTTAGTTTTAGGGTTAGGGTAAAGGTTAGGCTTAGGTTTATGGATAGCGTTATGGTAAGGGTGAGGGTTATGGTAAGTGTAAGTGTTAGTGTTAGGGTTAGCGTTAGGATTATTTTTAAGGTTAGGGTTAGGTTAAGGATAAGGGTTAAGGTTAAGGTTAAGGTTAGGTTAGGTTTAGGGTTAGGGTTAGGGTAAGGGTAAGGATTAGGGTTTGGGTTAGGGTTAGGTTTAAGGTTAGGGTTAGGGTAAGGGTAATGCTTAGGGTTAGATTTAGGGTTAGGGTAAAGGTTAGGTTTACGGTTAGGGTTAGGGTAAGGGTAAGGGTTAGAGTTAGGGTTAGGGTTAGGTTTCGGTTTAGGGTTAGGGTTAGGGTTAGGGTAAGGTAAGGGTTATGGTTATGGTTAGGGTTAGGGTTAAAGTTAGGGTTAGGGTTAGGGTTAGGGTTAGGTTTAGGGTACCGGTAAGGTTTAGGGTTAGGGTTATGGTTAGGGTTAGGTTTAGGGTTAGGGTTAGGGTAAGGGTAAGGTTTAGGTTTAAGGTTACGGTTAGGGTAAAGTTTAGGTTTAGGTTTAGGGTTAGGGTTAGAGTAAGGGTAAGGGTCAGGTTTAGGGTTAGGGTTAGGTTTAGGGTTAGGGTTAGGGTAAGGATTAGGGTTAGGGTTAGTGTAAGCATAAGGTTTAGGTTTAGATTGAGGGTAAGGGTAAGGGTTAGGATTAGGGTTAGGGTTAGGGTTAGGGTAAGGGTTAGGGTTAGGGTTAGGTTTAGCGTTAGGTTTAGGGTTAGGGTTAGGGTAAGGGTAAGGGTTAGGGTTAGGTTTAGGTTTAGGGTTAGGTTTAGGGTAAGTGTTAGGGTTAGGGTTAGGGTTCGGTTTAGGGTTAGGTTTAGGGTAAGGGTAAGGGTTAGGGTTGGGGTGAGGGTTAGGGGTTAGTGTTAGGGTTAGGGTTATATTTATGGTTAGGGTAACGGTAAGATTTAGGGTTAGGGTTAGGGTAAGTTTTAGGGTTAGGTTTAGGTTAAGGATAAGGTTTAGGGTTAGGGTTAGGTTTGGCTTTAGGGTTAGGTAAGAGTAAGGGTTAGGTTTAGGGTTAGGGTTAGGTAAATGGTAAGGGTTAGGGTTAGGGTTAGGGTTAGCTTTAAGGTAAGGGTTAGGGTTAGGGTTAGGCTAAGGGTTAGGGTTAGGGTAAGGGTTAGGGTAAGATTTAGGGTTAGGGTTAGGGTTGGAGGTAGGGTTAGGGTTACGGTAAGGGTAAGTGCTAGGGTTAGGTTTAGGGTTAGGTTAAGGGTTAGGGTTAGGGTAAGGATTAGGGTTAGGGTTATGTTTAGGGAAAGGGTAAGTGTTAGGGTTAGGGTTAGGGTTAGGGTAAGGATAAGGGTTAGGTTTAGGTTTAGGGTAAGGGTTAAGTTTAGCGTTAGGCTTAGGGTTAGCATTAAGGTTAGGATTAGGGTAAGGGTAAGGTTAAGGGTTA
>JANJXV010001557.1:30000-82500 GCA_024803745.1 Megascapheus bottae | reverse complement strand
TTAGTGTTAGTGTTAGGGTTAGGGTTAGGGTAAGGGTAAGGGTTAGGGTTATGGTTAAGGTTAGGGTTAAGGTTAGCATTGGGGTTAGTGTTAGGCTAAGAGTTAGGGTTAGGCTTAGGGTAAGGGTTAGGGTTTGGGTTAGGGTTAGGGTTAGAGTTAGGGTTAGGGTTAGGGTTAAGGCAAGGGTAAGGGTTAGGGTTAGGGTTAGGGTTAAGGTAAAGGTTAGGATTATGGTTAGGGTTAGGGATAGGGTAAGGGTAAGGGTTAGATTTAGGGGTAGCATTAGGGTAGGTTTAGGGTTAGGGTTAGGGTAAGAGTAAGGGTTATGGTTAGGGTTAGGGTTTGGGTTAAAGTTACGGTTAGCATTAAAGTTAGGGTTGGGTTAGGGTAAGGTTAAGCTTTAGGGTTAAGGTAAGGGTAAGGGTTAGGGTTAGGGTTAGGGTTAGGGTAAGGGTTAGAGTTAGGTTTAGGATTAGGGTTAGAGGTTGGGTTAGGGTTAGGTTTAGCATTAAGGTTAGGATTATGGTTGGGTTAGGGTTAGGGAAAGGGTAAGGGTTAGGGTTAGGGTTAGGGTTAGGGTAAGGATAAGGGTTAGGTTTAGGGTTATGTTTAGGGTTAGGGTTAGGGTTAGGGTTAGGGTTAGGGGTTAGTGTTAGGGTTAGGTTTAGGGTAAGGGTTGGGGATAGGTTTAGGGCAAGGCTAAGGTTTAGGGTTAGGGGTAGGATTAGGTTTGGGTAAGGCTAAGACTAAGGGATAGTGTTAGGGTTAGGGTTACAGTTAGGTTTATGGTTATGGATAGGGTTAGGGTTAGGTTTAGGGTTATGGTAAGGGTAAGGTTTAGGGTTATTGTTAGGGTTAGGGGTTTGGTTAGGGTTAGGGTAATGGTTAGGGTTAGGGTTAGGGTTAAGTTTAGGTTTAGGGTTATGGTAAGGTTTAGGGTTAGTGTTAGGGTTAGGGTTTTGGTTAGGCTTAGGGTTAGTTTTAGGGTAATGGTAAGGTTTAGGGTTAGGTTTAGGGTTACTGTTAGTTTTAGGGTTAGGGTAAGGGTTAGGCTTAGGTTTAGGGTTAGGGTTATGGTAAGTGTGAGGGTTACGGTAAGGGTAAGTGTTAGTTTTAGGGTTAGGGTTAGGATTAGGTTTAAGGTTAGGGTTAGGTTAAGGATAAGGGTTAGGCTTAAGGTTAAGGTTAGATTAGGTTTAGGGTTAGGGTTAGGGTAAGGGTAAGGTTTAGGGTTTGGGTTAGGGTTATTTTTAAGGTTAGGGTTAGGGTAAGGGTAATGCTTAGGGTTAGATTTAGGGTTAGGTAAAGTTTAGGTTTACGGTTACGGTTAGGGTAAGGGTAAGGGTTAGAGTTAGGGTTAGGGTTAGGGTTCTGTTTAGGGTTAGGGTTAGGGTAAGGTAAGGGTTATGGTTAAGGTTAGGGTTAGGGTTAAAGTTAGGGTTAGGGTTAGCGTTAGGGTTAGGTTTAGGGTACCGGTAAGGTTTAGGGTTAGGGTTATGGTTAGGGTTAGGTTTAGGTTTAGGGTTAGGGTTAGGTTTAGCATTAAGTTTAGGGTTAGGGTTAGGGTTAGGGTTTGGGAAAGGGTAAGGGTTAGGGTTAGGGTTAGGGTTCCGGTAAGGATAAGGGTTAGGTTTATGTTTAGGGTACGGGTTAAGTTTAGCGTTAGGGTTAGGGTTAGCATTAAGGTTAGGGTTAGGGTTAGGGTAAGGGTAAGGGTTAGGGTTAGGGTTAGGATAAGGGTAAGGTTTAGGGTTTGGTTTAGGGTTATGGTAAGGATAAGTGTTAGGGTTAGGTTTAGGTTTAGGTTTAGGGTTAGGTTAAGGGTAAGGGTTAGGGTTAGGGTTAGTTTTAGGGTTAGGGTTAGAGTAAGGTTTAGGGTTAGGGTAAGTTTTGGGGTGAGAGTTAGGGTTAGGGTTAGGGTTAGGGTAAGGGTTAGGGTTAGGGTAAAGTTTAAGGTTAGGGTTAGGGTTATTGTAAGGGTATGTGTTAGGGTTAGGGTTAGGATTAGGGTTAGTGTTAGGGTTAGGGTAAGGGTAAGGTTTAGGGTTAGGGTTAGGGTTAGTGTTAGGATTAGGGTTAGTGTTATGGTTAGTGTTAGGTTTAGGGTTAGGTTTAGGTTAATGGTATCGGTTAGGGTTATGGTTAGGGTTAGGGTAAGGGTAAGGGTTAGGATTAATGTTAGGGTTAGGGTTAGGGTTAGGGTTAGGGTTAGGATAAGGGTAAGGGATAGGGTTAGGGTTAGGGTTAGTGTAAGTGTTAGGGTTAGGGTTAGCATTAAGGTTAGGCTTAGGGTTAGGGTAAGGGAAAGGGTTATGGTTAGGGTTAGTGTTAGGTTTAGGGTTAGGGTAAGGGTAAGTGTTAGGGTTAGGTTAGGGTTAAGGTTAGGTTTAGGGTTAGGGTTAGGGTTAGGATTAGGCTTAGGGTTAGGGAAAAGGTTAGGGTTAGGGTTAGGGTAAGGATTACGGTTAGGTGTTACGGTTAGGGTTATGTATAGGGTGAGGGTAAGGCTTAGGGTTAGTGTTCGGTTTAAGGTTAAGGTTAGGCTTAGGGTAAATGTGAGGGTTAGGGTTAGGGTGAGGTTTAGGTGTTACTGTTAGTGTTAGGGTTAGGGTTAGGTTTATGGTTAGATTAAGGGTAAGTTTAGGGTTAGGTTTAGGTGTTAGGGTTAGGGTTAGGGTTAGGGTAAGGTTTAGGGTTAGGTTTAGGGTAAGAGTAAGGTTTAGGGTTAGGGTTAGGGTTAGGTTTGGGGTTAGGGCTAGTTTAAGAGTAAGGGTTAGGGTTAAGGTTATAGGTAGGGTAAGGGTAATGGTTAGGGTTAGGGTTAGGGTTAAGGTTATGGTTATGGTTAGGGTTAGGCTAAGGGTTAGGTTTAGGGTTAGGTTTAGGGTTAGGATTATGGTTGGGGTTAGGGTTAGATGTAGGGTTGGGGTTAGGGTAAGGGTAAGGTTTAGAGTTAGGGTTAGGGTTAGGGTAAGCCTTAGGGTTAAGGTAAGGATTAGGATTAGGGTTAGGGTTAGGGTTAGCATTAAGATTAGGGTTAGGGTTAGGGTTAGGGTTAGGAAAGTTTAAGCGTTAGTGTTAGGGTTAGGGTTAGGTCTAGGATTAGGGTCAGGGTAAGGGTTAGGGTTAGGTTTAGTGTTCGGTTTAGGGTTAAGGTTATGGTTAGGGTAAAGTTAAGGTTTAGGGTTAGGGTGAGGGTTAGTGTTAGGGTTAGGGTCAGGGTTAGGGTAAGGGAAAGGGTAACGGTTAGTCTTAGAGTAAGGGTAAGGGTTAGGGTTACGGTTAGGGTTAGGGTAAGGATTACTGTTAGGGTTAGAGTTAGGGTTAGGTTTAGGGTTAGGGTAAGGGTAAGTGTTAGGGTTATGCTTAGGTTTAGGGTTAGTGTTAGTGTTAGGGTTAGGGTTAGGTTTAGGGTTAGGGTTAGGGTAAGGGTTAAGGTTAGGGTTAGGGTTAGGGTTAGGTTTCTGGTTAGGGTTAGGGTAAGGGTTAGCGTTGGGGTAAAGGTTAGGGTTAGGTTTAGGGTAAGGCTTACTGTTAGAGTTAGGGTTAGGTTTAGTGTTAGGGTTAGGGTTAGGGTTTAGGGTTAGGGTTAGGGTAAGGGTTAGGGTTAGGTTTAGGTCTAGGGTTAGGGTTAGGGTAAGGGTAAGGGTTAGGTTTAGTGTTAGGGTTAGGGTTAGGGTTTAGGGTTAGGGTTAGGATTAGGGTAAGGGTTAGGGTTAGGGTTAGGGTTAGGGTTAGGGTAAGGGTAAGTGTTAGGGTTAGGGTTACGGTTAGGGTTAGGCTGAGGGTAAGGGTTAGGGTTTGGGGTAGTGTTAGGGTTAGTTTTAGGGTTATGGTTAGGGTAAGCATAAGGGTTAAGGTTAGGGTTAAGGTTAGGGTTAGGGTTAGGGTTAGGCTTAGGATTAGGGTTAGGTTTAGGTGTAGGGTTAAGGTTAAGGTAAGTGTAAGGGTTAGGATTAGGGTTAGGGTTAGGGTTAAGGTTAAGGTTTGGGTTAGGGAAAGGGCAAGGTTTAGGGTTAGAGTTAGTTTTAGGGTTCGGGTAAGTATTAGGGTTAGGGTTAGGGTTAGTCTAAGGGTTAGGGTTAGGGTTAGGGGTGGGGATAGCATTAAGGTTAGGCTTAGGGTTAGGGTAAGGGTAAGGGTTATGGTTAGGATTAGTGTTAGGTTTAGGGTTAGGGTAAGGGTATGTGTTAGGGTTAGGTTTAGTGTTAGGGTTAGGGTTAGGGTTAGGGTTATGGTAAGGGAAAGGGTAAGGGTTGGGGTTAGGGTTATGGTTAGGATTAGTGTTAGGGTTAGTGTTAGGTTTAGGGTTAGGGTTAGGGTAAGGGTAAGGGTTAGAGTTAGGGTTAAGGTTAGGGTAAGGGTAAGGTTTAGGATTAATGTTAGAGTAAAGGGTAGGGTTAGGGTTAGTGTTAGGGTTAGGGTTAGGGTATGGGTAAGGGTTAGGTTTAGGGTTAGTGTAAGGGTTAGAGTTAGGGTTAGGGTTAAGTTTAGGGTGAGTTTTAGGGTTAGAGTTAGTGTTAGGGTAAGGGTTAGGGTTAGGGTTAGGGTTAAGTTTAGGGTTAGGGTTAGGGTAAAGCTTAGGGTTATGGTTAGGTTTAGGGATAGGGTAAGGGTAAGGGTTAGAGTTAGGTTTAGGATTAGGGTTACGTTTAGGGTTATGGTTAGGATAAGAGTAAGGGTTATGTTTAGGATTAGGGTTAGGTTTAAAGTTAGGGTTAGCATTAAGCTTAGGGTTGGGTTAGGGTAAGGGTAACAGTTAGGGTTAGGGTTAGGGTAAGGGTAAGGGTAAGGGTTAGGGTTAGGGTAAGGATAAGGGTTAGGGTTAGAGTTAGGGTTAGTGTTAGGGTAAGGGTTAGGGTAAGGGTAAGGATTAGTGTTAGGTTTAGGTTAGGGTTAGGGTTAGGGTTAGCATTAATGTTAGGGTTAGGGTTAGGGTTAGGGTTAGGGAAAGAGTAAGGGTTAGGGTTAGGGTTAGGGTTAGGGTAAGGATAAGGGTTAGGTTTAGGGTTAGGGTAAGGGTTAGGGTTAGCGTTATGGTTAGGGTTAGCATTAGGGTTAGGATTAGGGTAAGGTTAAGGGTAAGGGTTAGGGTTAGGGTTAGGTTAAGGGTAAGGGTTAGGGTTAGGGTTAGGGTTAGGGTAAGGATTATTGTTAGGATTAGGGTTAGGGTTAGCTTTAGGGTTAGGGTAAGGGTAAGGGTTAGGGTTAGGGTTAGTTTTAGGGTTAGTGTTAGGGTTAGGGTTAGGGTTAGTGTTAGGGTTAGGGTTAGGATAAGGGTTAGGGTAAGTGTTAGGTTTAGGGTACATGTTAGGGTTAGGTTTCGGGTTCGGGTTAGGGTTAGGGTTAGGGTTAGGGTTAGGGTTAGGGTGAGGCTTAGGTTTAGGGTTATGGTTAGGGTAAGGGTGAGGTTTTTGCTTAGGGTTAGGGTAAGGGTTAGGGTAAGGGTAAGGGTAAGGTTTAGGGTTAGGTTTAGGGTTAGGGTTATGGTTAGGGAAAGTGTAAGTGTTAGGGTTAGGTTTAGGGTTGGGGTTAGGGTAAGGATTAGGGTTAGGGTTAGGGTTAGGGTAAGGGTTAGTGCTAGGTTTAGGGTTAGCATTAAGTTCAGCGTTAGGGTTAGGGTAAGGGTAAGGGTTAGGGTTAGAGTAAGGGTTAGGGGAAGGGGAAGGTTTAGGATTAGGGTTAGGGTTAGGGTTAGGGTAAGTTTTAGGGTTAGGGTTAGGTTTAGGGTTTGTTTAGGGTTAGGGTTAGGGTAAGGGTAAAGGTAAGGGTTAGGTTTAGGTTTAGGTCTAGGGTTAGGGTTAGGGTAAGGGTAAGGGTTAGGGTTAGTGTTCGGTTTAGGGTTAAGGTTAGGTTTAGGATTTGTTTAGGGTTAGGTTTAGGGTAAGAGTAAGGGTTAGAGTTAGGGTTAAGGTTAGGGTAAGGGTAAGGTTTAGGATTAATGTTAGGGTAAAGGGTAGGGTTAGGGTTAGTGTTAGGGTTAGGGTTAGGGTATGGGTAAGGGTTAGGTTTAGGGTTAGTGTAAGGGTTAGAGTTAGGGTTAGGGTTAAGTTTAGGGTGAGTTTTAGGGTTAGAGTTAGTGTTAGGGTAAGGGTTAGGGTTAGGGTTAGGGTTAAGTTTAGGGTTAGGGTTAGGGTAAAGCTTAGGGTTATGGTTAGGTTTAGGGATAGGGTAAGGGTAAGGGTTAGAGTTAGGTTTAGGATTAGGGTTACGTTTAGGGTTATGGTTAGGGTAAGAGTAAGGGTTATGGTTAGGATTAGGGTTAGGGTTAAAGTTAGGGTTAGCATTAAGCTTAGGGTTGGGTTAGGGTAAGGGTAACAGTTAGGGTTAGGGTTAGGGTAAGGGTAAGGTTTAGGGTTAGGGTAAGGGTAAGGGTTAGGGTTAGAGTTAGGGTTAGTGTTAGGGTAAGGGTTAGGGTTAGGGTAAGGATTAGTGTTAGGTTTAGGGTTAGGGTTAGGGTTAGGGTTAGCATTAATGTTAGGGTTAGGGTTAGGGTTAGGGTTAAGGAAAGAGTAAGGGTTAGGGTTAGGGTTAGGGTTAGGGTTAGGGTAAGGATAAGGGTTAGGTTTAGGTTTAGGGTAAGGGTTAGGGTTAGCGTTATGGTTAGGGTTAGCATTAGGGTTAGGATTAGGGTAAGGGTAAGGGTAAGGGTTAGGGTTAGGGTTAGGTTAAGGGTAAGGGTTAGGGTTAGGGTTAGGGTAAGGATTATTGTTAGGATTAGGGTTAGGGTTAGCTTTAGGGTTAGGGTAAGGGTAAGGGTTAGGGTTAGGGTTAGGTTTAGGGTTATTGTTAGGGTTAGGATTAGGGTTAGTGTTAGGGTTAGGGTTAGGATAAGGGTTAGGGTAAGGGTTAGAGTTAGGGTAAAGCTTAGGGTTATGGTTAGGTTTAGGGATAGGGTAAGGGTAAGGGTTAGAGTTAGGTTTAGGATTAGGGTTACGTTTAGGGTTATGGTTAGGGTAAGAGTAAGGGTTATGGTTAGGATTAGGGTTAGGGTTAAAGTTAGGGTTAGCATTAAGCTTAGGGTTGGGTTAGGGTAAGGGTAACAGTTAGGGTTAGGGTTAGGGTAAGGGTAAGGGTTAGGGTTAGGGTAAGGGTAAGGGTTAGGGTTAGAGTTAGGGTTAGTGTTAGGGTAAGGGTTAGGGTTAGGGTAAGGATTATTGTTAGATTTAGGGTTAGGGTTAGGGTTAGGGTTAGCATTAATGTTAGGGTTAGGGTTAGGGTTAGGGTTAGGGAAAGAGTAAGGGTTAGGGTTAGGGTTAGGGTTAGGGTAAGGATAAGGGTTAGGTTTAGGGTTAGGGTAAGGGTTAGGGTTAGCGTTATGGTTAGGGTTAGCATTAGGGTTAGGATTAGGGTAAGGGTAAGGGTAAGGGTTAGGGTTAGGGATAGGTTAAGGGTAAGGGTTAGGGTTAGGGTTAGGGTAAGGATTATTGTTAGGATTTGGGTTAGGGTTAGCTTTAGGGTTAGGGTAAGGGTAAGGGTTAGGGTTAGGGTTAGGTTTAGGGTTAGTGTTAGGGTTAGGATTAGGGTTAGTGTTAGGGTTAGGGTTAGGATAAGGGTTAGGGTAAGGGTTAGGGTTAGGGTACATGTTAGGGTTAGGGTTCGGGTTCGGGTTAGGGTAAGGGTTAGGGTTAGGATTAGGGTTAGGGTGAGGCTTAGGTTTAGGGTTATGGTTAGGGTAAGGGTGAGGTTTTTGGTTAGGGTTAGGGTGAGGGTTAGGGTAAGGGTAAGGGTAAGGTTTAGGGTTAGGTTTAGGGTTAGGGTTATGGTTAGGGAAAGTGTAAGGGTTAGGGTTAGGTTTAGGGTTGGGGTTAGGGTAAGGATTAGGGTTAGGGTTAGGGTAAGGGTTAGTGCTAGGTTTAGGGTTAGCATTAAGTTTAGTGTTAGGGTTAGGGTAAGGGTAAGGGTTAGGGTTAGAGTAAGGGTTAGGGGAAGGGGAATGTTTAGGATTAGGGTTAGGGTTAGGGTTAGGGTAAGTTTTAGGGTTAGGGTTAGGTTTAGGGTTTGTTTAGGGTTAGGGTTAGGGTAAGGGTAAGGGTAAGGGTTAGGTTTAGGTTTAGGTCTAGGGTTATGGTTAGGGTAAGGGTAGGGGTTAGGGTTAGTGTTCGGTTTAGGGTTAAGGTTAGGTTTAGGGTTTGTTTAGCGTTAGGGTTAGGGTAAGGGTAAGGGTTAGGTTTAGGTTTAGGTCTAGGGTTAGGGTTAGGGTAAGGGTAAGGGTTAGGGTTAGTGTTCGGTTTAGGGTTAAGGTTAGGGTTAGGGTAAAGGTAAGGGTTACGGTTAGGGTGAGGGTTAGGGGTTAGTTTAGGATTAGGGTTAGGGTTAGGGTTAGGGTAAGTTTTAGGGTTAGGGTTAGGTTTAGGGTTTGTTTAGGGTTAGGGTTAGGGTAAGGGTAAGGGTAAGGGTTAGGTTTAGGTTTAGGTCTAGGGTTATGGTTAGGGTAAGGGTAAGGGTTAGGGTTAGTGTTCGGTTTAGGGTTAAGGTTAGGTTTAGGGTTTGTTTAGCGTTAGGGTTAGGGTAAGGGTAAGGGTTAGGTTTAGGTTTAGGTCTAGGGTTAGGGTTAGGGTAAGGGTAAGGGTTAGGGTTAGTGTTCGGTTTAGGGTTAAGGTTAGGGTTAGGGTAAAGGTAAGGGTTACGGTTAGGGTGAGGGTTAGGGGTTAGTTTTTCTTTAGAGTTAGGGTAAGGGTTAGGGTTAGGTTTAGGGTAAGAGTAAGGTTTAGGGTTAGGTTTAGGGTTAGTTTTGGGGTTAGGCTTAAGGTAAAGTAGGGTTAAAGTTAGGGTTAGGGTTAGGGCAAGGGTAAGGGTTAGGGTTAGGGTTAGACTTAAGGTTATGGTTAGGGTTAGGGTTAGGCTAAGGGTTAGGGTAAGGGTTAGGGTAAGGGTTAGGGTTAGGTTTGGAGTTAGGGTTAGAGGTAGGGTTACGGTTAGGGTAAGTGTAAGGTTTAGGGTTAGGGTTAGGGTTAGGTTAAGGGTTAGAGTTAGGGTAAGCATTAGGGTTAGGGTTAGGGTTGGGTTTAGGGTTAGCATTAAGGTTAGGGTTAGGGTTAGGATTAGGGTTAGGGAAAGTGTAAGGTTTGGGTTAGGGTTAGTGTTAGGGTTAGGGTAAGTATAAGGGTTAGGTTTAGGCTTAGGGTAAGGGTTAGGGTTAGCGTTATGGTTAGGGTTAGCATTAAGGTTAGGGTTAGGATAAGTGTAAGGGTAAGGGTTAGTGTTAGAGTAAGGGTAAGGGTTAGGGTTATGGTTAGGGTTAGGGTAAGGATTACTCTTAGAGTTAGGGTTAGGGTTAGGTTTAGGTTTTGTTTACAGTTATGGTTAGGGTTAGGGTAAGGGTTAGGGTTAGGTTTAGGTCTAGGGTTAGGGTTAGGGTAAGGGTAAGGATTAGGTTTCGGGTTAGCGTTAGGGTTAGAGTTTAGGGTTAGGGTTAGGATTAGGGTAAGGGTTAGGCTTAGGGTTAGGGTTAGGGTAAGGGTAAGTGTTAGGGTTAGGGTTAGGGTTAGGGTTAGGCTGAGGGTAAGGGTTAGGGTTTGGGGTAGTGTTAGGGTTAGTTTTAGGGTTACGGTTAGGGTAAGCATAAGGGTTAGGGTTAGGGTTAAGTTTAGGGTTAGGGTTAGGGTTAGGCTTAGGATTAGGTTTACGTTTAGGTGTAGGGTTAAGGTTAAGGTAAGTGTAAGGGTTAGGATTAGGGTTAGGGTTAGGGTTAAGGTTAAGGTTTGGGTTAGGGAAAGGGTAAGGTTTAGGGTTAGAGTTAGTTTTAGGGTTCGGGTAAGTATTAGGGTTAGGGTTAGGGTTAGTCTAAGGGTTAGGGTTAGGGTTAGGGTTGGGGTTAGCATTAAGGTTAGGCTTAGGGTTAGGGTAAGGTAAGGGTTATGGTTAGGATTAGTGTTAGGTTTAGGGTTAGGGTAAGGGTAAGGGTAAGGGTTAGGGTTAGGGTTACGGTTAGGGTTAGGGTTAGGGTTAGGATTAGGCTTAGGGTTAGGGAAAGGGTTAGTGTTAGGTTTAGGTTCAGGATAAGGGTTAGGGGTTAGGGTTAGGGTTAGGGATAGTGTGAGGGTAAGGCTTACGGTTAGTGTTCGGTTTAGGGTTAAGTTTAGGGTTAGGGTAAAGATAAGGGTTATGGTTAGGGTGAGGATTAGGAGTTAGTGTTAGGGTTAGGGTTAGGTTTATGGTTAGGTTATGTGTAAGGTTTAGGGTTAGGTTTAGTGTTATGGGTCAGGGTTAGGGTTAGGGTTACGGTAATGTTAAGCTTAGGTTTAGGGTAAGAGTAAGTTTTAGGGTTAGGCTTAGGGTTAGGTTTGGGGTTAGGGTTAGGGTAAGAGTAAGGGTTAGGGTTAGGGTTATGGGTAGGGTAAGGGTAAGGGTTAGGGTTAGGGTTAGGGTTAAGGTTATGATTACGGTTAGGGTTAGGCTAAGGGGTAGGTTTAGGGTTAGGGTTAGGGTTACGGTTGGGGTTAGGGTTAGAGATAGGGTTGGGGTTAGGATAAGGGTAAGGGTTAGGATTAGTTGTAGGGGTAGGGTTAGGGGTAGGGTAAGGGTTAGGGTTAGAGTTAGGGTTAGGTTTGGGGTTAGGGTTAGGTTAAGGTTTAGGGTTTGGTTAAAGTTTAGGATTGGGGTTAGGGTTAGGATAAGGGTATGTGTTAGGGTTAGGGTTAGTGTTAGGGTTAGGGTTAGGGTTAGGGTAAGGGTAAGGGTAAGGGTAAGGGTAAGGGTTGGGGTTAGGGTTAGGGTTAGGGTTAGGATTAGTATTAGGGTTAGTGTTAGGTTTAGGGTTATGGTTAGGGTAAGGGTAAGGGTTAGAGTTAGGGTTAAGTTTAGGGTAAGGGTAAGGTTTAGGATTAATGTTAGGGTAAAGGTTAGGGTTAGGGTTAGTGTTAGGGTTAGGGTTAGGGTATGGGTAAGGGTTAGGATTAGGGTTAGTGTAAGGGTTAGAGTTAGGGCTAGGGTTAAGTTTAGGGTGAGTTTTAGGGTTAGAGTTAGGTTTAGGGTAAGGGTTAGGGTTAGGGTAAGGGTTAAGTTTAGGGTTAGGGTTAGGGTAAAGCTTAGGGTTATGGTTAGGGATAGGGTAAGGGTAAGGGTTAGAGTTAGGTTTAGGATTAGGGTTACGTTTAGGGTTATAGTTAGGGTAAGTGTAAGGGTTACGGTTAGGATTAGGGTTAGGGTTAAAGTTAGGGTTAGCATTAAGCTTAGGGTTGGGTTAGGGTAAGGGTAACGGTTAGGGTTAGGGTTAGGGTAAGGGTAAGGGTAAGGGTTAGGTTTAGGGTAAGGTTAAGGGTTAGGGTTAGAGTTAGGGTTAGGGTTAGGGTAAGGGTTAGGGTTAGGGTAAGGATTAGTGTTAGGGTTAGGGTTAGGGTTAGGGTTAGCATTAAGGTTAGGGTTAGGGTTAGGGTTAGGGTTAGGGAAAGAGTTAGGGTTAGGGTTAGGATTAGGGTTAGGGTAAGGATAAGGGTTAGGTTTAGGGTTAGGGTAAGGGTTAGGGTTAGCGTTATGGTTAGGGTTAGCATTAAGGTTAGGGTTAGGGTAAGGGTAAGGGTAAGGGTTAGGTTTAGGGTTAGGGTAAGGGTAAGGGTTAGGGTTAGGGTTAGGGTTAGGGTAAGGATTACTGTTAGGGTTAGGGTTAGGGTTAGGTTTAGGGTTAGGGTAAGGGTAAGGGTTAGGTTTAGGTTTAGGGTTAGTGTTATGGTTAGGGTTAGGGTTAGAGTTAGGGTTAGGGTTAGGGTAAGGGTTAGGGTAAGGGTTAGGGTTAGGGTACATGTTAGGGTTAGGGTTCAGGTTCGGGTTAGGGTTAGGGTTAGGGTTAGGGTTAGGTTTAGGTTTAGTGTTAGGGTGAGGCTTAGGTTTAGGGTTATGGTTAGGGTAAGGGTGAGGTTTAGGGTTAGGGTTAGGGTTAGGTATAAGTTTAGGGTTAGGGTAAGGGTTAGGGTAAGGGTAAGGGTAAGGTTTAGGGTTAGGTTTAGGGTTAGGGTTATGGTTAGGGAAAGTGTAAGGGTTAGGGTTAGGTTTAGGGTTGGGGTTAGGGTAAGGATTAGGGTCAGGGTTAGGGTTAGGGTAAGGCTTAGTGTTAGGTTTAGGGTTAGCATTAAATTTAGTGTTAAGGTTAGGGTAAGGGTAAGGGTTAGGGTTAGAGTAAGGGTTAGGGGAAGGGTAAGGGTTAGGATTAGGGTTAGGGTTAGGGTTATGGTTAGGGTAAGTTTTAGGGTTAGGGTTAGGTTTAGGGTTTGTTTAGTGTTAGGGTTAGGGTAAGGGTAAGGATAAGGGTTAGGTTTAGGTTTAGGTCTAGGGTTATGGTTAGGGTAAGGGTAAGGGTTAGGGTTAGTGTTCGGTTTAGTGTTAAGGTTAGGTTTACGGTTTGTTTAGGGTTAGGGTTAGGGTAAGGGTAAGGGTTAGGTTTAGGTTTAGGTCTAGGGTTAGGGTTAGGGTAAGGTTAAGGGTTAGGGTTAATGTTCGGTTTAGGGTTAAGTTTAGGGTTAGGGTAAAGGTAAGGGTTAGGGTTAGGGTGAGGGTTAAGGGTTAGTTTTTGGGTTAGGGTTAGGGTAAGGGTTAGGGTTAGGTTTAGGGTAAGAGTAAGGTTTAGGGTTAGGTTTAGGGTTAGTTTCGGGGTTAGGGTTAAGGTAAAGTAGGGTTAAGGTTAGGGTTAGGGTTAGGGTAAGGGTAAAGGTTAGGGTTAGGGTTAGACTTAAGGTTTTGGTTAGGGTTAGGGTTAGGCTAAGGGTTAGGGTAAGGGTTAGGGTAAGGGTTAGGGTTAGGATTGGAGTTAGGGTTAGAGGCAGGGTTACGGTTAGGGTAAGTGTAAGGTTTCGGGTTAGGGTTAGGGTTAGGGTAAGGGTTAGAGTTAGGGTAAGCATTAGGGTTAGGGTTAGGGTTATGTTTAGGGTTAGCATTAAGGTTAGGGTTAGGGTTAGGATTAGGGTTAGGGAAAGTGTAAGGTTTGGGTTAGGGTTAGGGTTAGGGTTAGGGTAAGTATAAGGGTTAGGTTTAGGGTTAGGGTAAGGGTTAGGGTTAGCGTTATGGTTAGGGTTAGCATTAAGGTTAGGGTTAGGGTAAGGGTAAGGGTAAGGGTTAGTGTTAGAATAAGGGTAAGGGTTAGGGTTACGGATAGGGTTAGGGTAAGGATTACTGCTAGGGTTAGAGTTAGGGTTAGGTTTAGGGTTAGGGTAAGGGTAAGGGTTAGGGTTATGGTTAGGTTTAGGGTTAGTGTTAGTGTTAGGGTTAGGGTTAGGTTTAGGGTTAGGGTTAGGGTAACGGTTAGGGTTAGGGTTAGGGTTAGGTTTAGGTTTCTGGTTAGGGTTAGGGTAAGCGTTAGCGTTGGGGTAAAGGTTAGGGTTAGGGTTAGGGTAAGGATTACTGTTAGAGTTTGGGTTAGGGTTAGGTTTAGGGTTTGTTTAGGGTTAGGGTTAGGGTTAGGGTAAGGGTTAGGGTTAGGTTTAGGTCTAGGGTTAAGGTTAGGGTAAGGGTAAGGGTTAGGTTTAGGGTTAGGGTTAGGGTTAGGGTTTAGGGTTAGGGTTAGGATTAGGGTAAGGCTTAGGGTTAGGTTTAGGGTTAGGGTTAGGGTAAGGGTAAGTGTTAGGGTTAGGGTTAGGGTTAGGGTTAGGCTGAGGGTAAGGGTTAGGGTTTGGGGTAGTGTTAGGGTTAGTTTTATTGTTACGGTTAGGGTAACCATAAGGGTTAGGGTTAGGGTTAAGGTTAGGGTTAGGGTTAGGGTTAGACTTAGAATTAGGGTTTGGGTTAGGTGTAGGGTTAAGGTTAAGGTAAGTGTGAGGGTTAGGATTAGGGTTAGGGTTAGGGTTAAGGTTAAGGTTTGGTTAGGGAAAGGGTAAGGTTTAGGGTTAGAGTTAGTTTTAGGGTTCGGGTAAGTATTAGGGTTATGGTTAGGGTTAGTCGAAGGGTTAGGGTTAGGGTTAGGGTTGGGGTTACGGTTGGGGTTAGGGTTAGAGGTAGGGTTGGGGTTAGGGTAAGGGTAAGGGTTAGGGTTAGGGTTAGGGTTAGGGTAAGGCTTAGGGTTAGGGTTAGGGTAAGGATTAGTTTTAGGGGTTAGGGTTAGCGTTAGGTATAGGGTGAGGGTAAGGGCTAGGGTTAGTGTTCGGTTTAGGGTTAAGGTTAGGGTTAGGGTAAAGGTAAGTGTTATGGTTAGGGTGAGGGTTAGGCATTAGTGTTAGGGTTAGGGTTAGGTTTATGGTTAGGGTAAAGTTAAGGTTTAGGGTTAAGGTTAGGGGTTAGGGTTAGTGTTAGGCTTAGGGTAAGATTTACGGTTAGGTTTAGGGTAAGGGTAAGGTTTAGGGTTAGGGTTCAGGTTAGGTTTGGGGTTGGGTTTAGTATAAGGGTAAGGGTTAGGGTTATAAATTTAGCTACTTAAGAGGCGGGGATCAGGAAATTGCTATAAAAGGCCAGCCAGATTGGAAAGAGTTCCTGAGTATCTCAGTCAGTGGCACACATTTGGCACCCCCATTTGAGCCATTTAGGTTTGCTTTAAAACCATCTTAGGGTAAGGGTAAGGGTTAGGGTTAGGGTTAGGGTAAGGTTTAGGGTTAGGGTAAGGTTTAGGGTTAGGGTTAGGGTTAGGGTTAGGGTTAGCATTAAGGTTAGGGTTAGGGTTAGGGTTAGGGAAAGGTTAAGTGTTAGGGTCAGGGTTAGGGTTAGGTCTAGGATTAGAGTTAGGATAAGGGTTAGGGTTAGGGTTAGTGTTCGGTTTAGGGTTAAGGTTAGGGTTAGGGTAAAGTTGAAGGTTAGGCTTAGGGTGAGGTTTAGGGGTTAGTATTAGGGTTAGGGTTAGGTTTATGGTTAGGGTACGGTAAGGTTTAGGGTTAGGGTTAGGGTTAGGCGTTAGTGTTTGTGTTAAGGTTAGGGTAAGGGTTAGGGTTAGGTTTAGGGTAAGGGTAATGTTTAGGGTTAGGCTTAGTGTTAGGTTTGGGGTTAGGGTTAGGGTAAGAGTAAGGGTTAGGGTTAGGGTTAGGGTAAGGGTAAGTGTTAGGGTTATGGTTATGGTTAGGGTTAAGGTTAGGGTTAGGGTTAGGGTTAGGCTGAGGGTTAGTTTTAGTGTTAGGGTAAGGGTTAGGATTAGGGTAAGGGTTAGTGTTAAGATTAAGGTTAGGTTTAGGGTTAGCGTTAGGGTTAGGGAAAGGGTAAGGGTTTGGTTTAGGGTTAGGGTTAGGGTTAGGGTAAGGATAAGGGTTAGCTTTAGGTTTAGGGTAAGGGTTATGGTTAGGGATAGTGTTAGGTTTAGGGTTAGGGTAAGGGTAAGGGTTAGGGTTAGGTTAGGGTTAAGGGTAGGGTTAGGGTTAGGGTTAGAATTAGGATTAGGCTTAGGGTTAGGAAAAGGTTTAGGGGTAGGTTTAGGGTAAGGATTAGGGTTAGGAGTTAGGGTTAGGGTTAGGTATAGGTTGAGGGTAAGGGTTAGGGTTAGTGTTCGGTTTAGGGTTAAGTTTAGGGTTAGGGTAAAGGTAAGGGTTAGGGTTAGGGTGAGGGTTAGGGGTTAGTTTTAGGGTTAGGGTTAGGTTTATGGTTAGGGTAAGGGTAAGGTTTAAGGTTAGGGTTAGGGTTAGGGTAAGTTTAGGGTTAGGTTTAGGGTAAGGGTAAGCTTTAGGTTTAGGGTTAGGGTTAAGGTTATGGTTAGGGTTAGGGTTAGGCTAAGGGGTAGGTTTAGGGTTAGGGTTAGCGTTAGGGTTGGGGTTAGTGTAAGAGGTAGGGTTGGGGTTAGGGTAAGGGTAAGGGTTAGGGTTAGTGTTAGGGTTAGGGTAAGGCTTAGGGTTAGGGTAAGGATTAGGGTTAGGGTTAGGTTTAGGATTAAGGTTAGGGTTAGGGTTAGGGTTAGAGTTAGTGAAAGGTTAAGGGTTAGGGTTAGGGTTAGGTCTAGGGTTAGGGTTAGGGTAAGGGTTAGGGTTAGGGTTAGTGTTCGGTTTACGGTTAAGGTTAGGGTTAGGGTAAAGTTAAGTGTTAGGGTTAGGGTGAGGGTCAGGGGTTAGTTTTAGGGTTAGGTTTAGGTTTATGGTTAGGGTAAGGTAAGGTTTAGGGTTAGGGTTAGGGGTTAGGGTTAGGGTTAGGGTTAGGGTAAGTGTTAGGGTTAGGTTTAGGGTAGGGGTAAGGTTTAGGGTTAGGCTTAGGGTTAGGTTTGGGGTTAGGGTTAGGGTAAGAGTAAGGGTTAGAGTTAGGGTTAGGGTTAGGGTAAGGGTAAGGGTTAGGGTTATGGTTATGGTTAGGGTTAAGCTTATGCTTAGGGTTAGGGTTAGGCTGAGGGTTAGGGTTAGGGTTAGGGTTAGGTTTAGGGTTAGGGTTAGGGTTAGGGTAAGGGTTAGGGTTAGGGTTAGGGTTAGGGTAAGGGTAAGTGTTAGGGTTAGGTTTAGGCTGAGCGTAAGGGTTAGGGTTTGGGGTAGTGTTAGGGTTAGTTTTAGGGTTACGGTTAGGGTAAGCATAAGGGTTAGGGTTAGGGTTAGGGTTAAGTTTAGGTTTATGGTTAGGGTTAGGCTTAGGATTAGGGTTAAGTTTTGGTGTAGGGTTAGGGTTAAGGTAAGTGTAAGAGTTAGGATTAGGGTTAGGGTTAGGGTTAAGGTTAAGGTTTGGGTTAGGGAAAGAGTAAGGTTTAGGGTTAGAGTTAGGGTTAGGGTTAGGGTAGGTATTAATGTTAGGGTTAGCGTTAGGCTAAGGGTTAGGGTTAGGGTTAGGGTTGGGGTTAGCATTAAGGTTAGGCTTAGGGTTAGGGTAAGGGTAAGTGTTATGGTTAGGGTGAGAGTTAGGGGTTAGTGTTAGGGTTAGGGTTAGGTTTATGGTTAGGGTAAGGGTAAGGTTTAGGGTTAGTTTTAGGATTATGTGTTAGGGTTAGGGTTAGGGTTACGGTAAGGGTTAGGGTTAGGTTTAGGGTAAGAGTAAGTTTTAGCGTTAGGGGTAGGGTTAGGTTTGGGGTTAGGGTTAGGGTAAGAGTAAGGGTTAGGGTTAGGGTTATGGGTAGGGTAAGGGTAAGGGTTAGGGTTAGGGTTAGAGTTATTTGTTAGGGTTAGGGTAAGGTAAGGGTTGGGGTTACGGTTAGGTTTAGGGTTAGGGTTTAGAGTTAGGGTTAGGATTAGGGTAAGGGTTAGGGTTAGGGTAAGGGTAAGTGTTAGGGTTAGGGTTAGGGTTAGGGTTAGGCTGAGGTAAGGGTTAGGGTTCGGGGTAGTGTTAGGGTTAGTTTTAGGGTTAGGGTTAGGGTAAGCATAAGGGTTAGGGTTAGGTTTAGGGTTAAGCTTAGCGTTAGGGTTAGGTTTAGGGTTAGGATTAGGGTTGGTTTAGGTGTAGGGTTAGGATTAAGGTAAGTGTAAGGGTTAGGATTAGGGTTAGGTTTAGGGTTAAGGTTAGGGTTTGGGTTAGGGAAAGGGTAAGGTTTAGGATTAGGGTTAGGGTTAGGGTTAGGGTAAGTATTAGGGTTGGGGTTAGGGTTAGGCTAAGGGTTAGGGTTAGGGTTAAGGTTAGGGTTAGCATTAAGGTTAGACTTAGGTTTAGGGTAAGGGTAAGGGTTATGGTTAGGGTTAGTGTTAGGTTTAGGGTTTTGGTAAGGGTAATGGTTAGGGTTAGTTTAGGGTTAAGGTTAGGGTTAGGGTAAAGGTAAGGGTTAGGGTTAGGGTGAGGGTTAGGGGTTAGTGTTAGGGTTAGGGTTAGGTTTATGATTAGGGTAAGGGTAAGTTTTAGGGTTAGGTTTAGGATTATGGGTTAGGGTTAGGGTTACGGTAAGGGTTAGGGTTAGGTTAGGGTAAGAGTAAGTTTTAGCGTTAGGGGTAGGGTTAGGTTTGGGGTTAGGGTTAGTGTAAGAGTAAGGGTTAGGGTTAGGGTTATGGGTAGGGTAAGGGTAAGGGTTAGGGTTAGGGTTTTGGTAAGGGTAAGGTTTAGGGTTAGGGTTAGGGTAAGTGTAAGTATTAGGGTTAGGGTTAGGGTTAGGGTTAGGCTGAGGGTAAGGGTCAGGGTTTGGGGTAGTGTTAGGGTTAGTTTTAGGGTTACGGTTAAGGTAAGCATAAGGGTTAGGGTTAGGGTTAATATTAAGTTTAGGGTTAGGGTTAGGGTTAGAATTAAGGTTAGGGTTAGGGTTAGGGTTAGGGTTAGGTTTAGGGAAAGGTTAAGGGTTAGGGTTAGGGTTAGGTATAGGTCTAAGGTTAGGGTTAGGGTAAGGGTTAGGGTTAGGGTTAGTGTTCGGTGTAGGGTTAAGGTTAGGGTTAGGGTAAAGTTAAGTGTTAGGGTTAGGGTGAGGGTTAGGGGTTAGTGTTAGGGTTTGGGTTATGTTTATGTTTAGGGTAAGGTAAGGTTTAGGGTTAGGGTTAGGGTTAGGGGTTAGGGTTAGGGTTAGGGTTAGCGTAAGGGTTAGGGTTAGTTTTAGGGTAAGGGTAAGTTTTAGGGTTAGGCTTAGGGTTAGGTTTGGGATTAGGGTTAGGGTAAGAGTAAGAGTTAGGGTTAGGGATAGGGTTAGGGTAAGGGTAAGGGTAAGGGTATGGGTTAGTGTTATGGTTAGGACAAGGGTTAAGGTTAGGGTTAGGGTTACGTTTAGGCTGAGGGTTAGGGTTAGGTGTAGGGTAAGGGTTAGGTTTAGGGTTAGCGTTATTTTTAGAGGTAGGGATAGGGTTAGGGTAAGGGTAAGGGTTAGGTTTAGGGTTAGGGTTAGGGTAAGGGTTAGGGTTAGGATTAGGGTTAGGGTTAGGGTTAGGTTTAGTGTTAGCATTAAGGTTATGTTTAGGGTTAGTGTTAGGGTTAGGGAAAGGATAAGGGTTTGGGTTCGGGTTAGGGGTAGGGTTAGGGTAAGGATAAGGGTTAGGTTTAGGTTTAGGTTAAGGGTTAGGGTTAGCGTTAGTGTTAGGGTTAGCATTAAGGTTAGGGTTAGAGTTAGGGTTAGTGTTAGGTTTAGTTTTAGGGTTAGGGTTTGGGTAAGAGTAAGGGTTAGGGTTAGTGTTAGGGTTAGTGTTAGGGTTAGGTTTATGGTTAGGGTTAGGATTAGGGTAAGCGTTAGGGTTAGGGTTAGGCTTAGGGTTAGGTTAGAGTTATTTGTTAGGTTTAGGGTAAGGGTTAGAGTTAGGGTAAAGTTTAGGATTACGGTTAGGGTTATGGTTAGGTTTAGGGTTAGGGTAAGGGTTAGGATTAGGCTAAGGATTAGGGTTAGGGTTAGGGTAAGCGTTAGGTTTTGGTTAGGGTTAGGGTTAAAGTTAGGGTTAGGGTTAGGTTAAGGGCAAAAGTTAGGGTTAAGGTCAGGGTTAGGGTTACGGTATTTTAGGGTTTGGGGTTAGGGTTAGGTTTAGGATAAGTGTTAGGGATAGGGTTTAGGGTTAGGGTTTGGGTTAGTGTAAGGGTTAGGGTTAGGGTTAGGTTACGGGAAGGGTTAGGGATAGGGTTAGGGTTAGGGTTAGGGCAAGGGTAAGTTTTAGGGTTAGTGTTAGGATTAGCGTTAGGGTTAGGGTAAGCGTAAGAGTTAGGGTTAGGGTTAGGTTTAGGTTTATGTTTGGGGTTAAGTTTTGGGTTAGGTTAGGCTAAGGGTAAGTGTTAGGTTTAGGGTTAGGGGTTGGGTTAGGTTTAGGGTTAGGGTTAAGGTTAGGGTTAGGGTTAAGGTTAGGCTAAGCGTTAAGTTTAAGGTTAGGGTAAGGGTTAGGGTTAGGGTTAGGTTTAGGGTTAGGGTTAGGGTTAGAGGAAGGGATAGGGTTAGGGTAAGGGTAAGGGTTAGGGTTAGGGTTAGGGTTAGGGTAATGGTTAGGTTTAGGGTAAGGATTAGGGTTAGGGTTTGGGTTAGGGTTAGGGTTAGCATTGAGGTTAGGGTTAGGGTTAGGGTTCGGGAAAGGGTAAGGGTTAGGGATAGGGTTATGGTTAGGATAACGGTTAGGTTTAGGGTTAGGTTAAGGATTAGAATTAGGGTTAGGTTTAGGGTCAGCCTTAAGGTTAGGGTTAGGGTTAGGGTAAGGGTAAGGTTTAGGGTTAGGGTTAGGGTAAGGGTAAGTGTTAGGGATTGGCTTAGGGTTAGGGTAAGGATTAGTGTTAGTGTTAGGTTTAGGGTTAGGTTTTGGGTTAGGGTAAGGGTAAGGGTTAGCGTTAGAGTTAGGTTTAGGGTTAGGGTTATGGTAAGGGTTAGGTTTAGGGTTAGTGTTAGGGTTAGCATAAAGGTTAAGGTTACTGTTAGGGTAAGTGTAAGGGTTAGGTTTAGGGTTAGGGGTTGGGGTTAGGGTTAGGTTTAGGTTTAGGGTTATAGTTTGGGTAAGGGTAAGGGTTAAGGTTAGTGTTAGGGTTAGGGTTAGGTTAGGTTTATTGTTAGGGTTAGGATTAGGGTAAGGGTAAGGGTTAGGGTTAGGGTTAGGGTTAGAGTTATTTGTTAGGGTTAGGGTAAGGGTAAGGGTTAGGGTTAGGGTTAGGTTTAGGGTTAGGGTTTAGAGTTAGGGTTAGGATTAGGGTAAGGGTTAGGGTTAGGGTAAGGGTAAGTGTTAGGGTTAGGGTTAGGGTTAGGGTTAGGCTGAGGTAAGGGTTAGGGTTCGGGGTAGTGTTAGGGTTAGATTTAGGGTTAGGGTTAGGTTAAGCATAAGGGTTAGGGTTAGGGTTAGGGTTAAGCTTAGGGTTAGGGTTAGGGTTAGGGTTAGGGTTAGGGTTAGGTGTAGGGTTAGGATTAAGGTAAGTGTAAGGGTTAGGATTAGGGTTAGGTTTAGGGTTAAGGTTAGGGTTTGGGTTAGGGAAAGGGTAAGGTTTAGGATTAGGGTTAGGGTTAGGTATAGGGTAAGTATTAGGGTTAGGGTTAGGGTTAGGCTAAGGGTTAGGGTTAGGGTTAAGGTTAGGGTTAGCATTAAGGTTAGACTTAGGTTTAGGGTAAGGGTAAGGGTTATGGTTAGGGTTAGTGTTAGGTTTAGGGTTTGGGTAAGGGTAAGGGTTAGGATTAGTTTAGGGTTAAGGTTAGGGTTAGGGTTAGGGTTATTGTTAGGATTAGGCTTAGGGTTAGGGAAAGGGTTAGGGTTAGGTTTAGGGTAAGGATTAGGGTTAGGGGTTAGGTTTAGCGTTAGGTATAGGGTTAGGGCAAGGTTTAGGGTTACTGTTCGGTTTAGGGTTAAGTTTAGGGTTAGGGTAAAGGTAAGGGTTACGGTTAATGTGAGGGTTAGGGGTTAGTGTTAGGGTTAGGGTTAGGTTTATGTTTAGGGTAAGGGTAAGGTTAAGGGTTAGGGTTAGGGTTAGGTTTGGGTTTAGGGTTAGTGTAAGCGTAAGGGTTAGGGTTAGGGTTATGGGTAGGGTAAGGGTAAGGGTTAGGTTTAGGGTTAAGTTTATGGTTAGGGTTAGGGTTAGGCTAAGGGGTAGGTTTAGGGTTAGGGTTAGGGTTAGGGTTAGGGTTAGGGTTGGGGTTAGGGTAAGGGTAAGGGTTAGGGTTAGGGTTAGGGTAAGGCTTAGGGTTAGGGTAAGGATTAGGGTTAGGGTTAGGGTTAGGGTTAGGATTAAGGTTAGGGTTAGGGTTAGGGTTAGGGTTAGTGCAAGGTTAAGGGTTAGGGTTAGGGTTAGGTCTAGGGTTAGGGTAAGGGTTAGGTTTAGGTTTAGGGTTAGTGTTCGGTTTAGGGTTAAGGTTAGGGTTAGTGTAAAGTTAACGGTTAGGGTTAGGGTGAGGGTTATGGGTTAGTGTTAGGGTGAGGTTTAGGTTTATGGTTAGGGTAAGGTAAGGTTTAGGGTTAGTGTTAGGGTTAAGAGTTACGGTTAGGGTTAGGGTTAGTGTAAGGGTTAGGGTTAGGTTTAGGGTAGGGGTAAGGTTTAGGGTTAGGCTTAAGGTTAGGTTTGGGGTTAGGGTTAGGGTTAGGGTTAGGGTTAGGGTTAGGGTTAGGGTTAGTGTAAGGGTAAGGTTTAGGGTTAGGCTTAAGGTTAGGTTTGGGGTTAGGGTTAGGGTAAGAGTAAGGGTTAGATTTAGGGTTAGGGTTAGGGTAAGGGTTAGGGTTATGGTTAGGGTTAGGGTTAAGGTTAGGGTTAGGGTTAGGGTTAGACTGAGGGTTATGGTTAGGGTTAGGGTAAGGGTTAGGGTTAGGGTTAGGGTTAGGGTAAGGGTTAGGGTTAGGGTTAGGGTTACTGTAAGGTTAAGTGTTAGGGTTAGGGTTATGTTTAGGGTTAGGCTGAGGGTAATGGTTAGGGTTTGGGGTAGTTTTAAGGTTAGTTTTAAAGTTACGGTTAGGGTAAGCATAAAGGTTAGGGTTAGGGTTAGGGTTAGGCTTAGGATTAGGGTTAGGTTTAGGTGTAGGGTTAGGGTTAAGGTAAGTGTAAGGGTTAGGATTAGGGTTAGGGTTAGGGTTAACGTTAAGGTTTGGGTTAGGGAAAGGGTAAGTTTTAGGGTTAGATTTAGGGTTAGGGTTAGGGTAAGTATTAGGGATAGGGTTAGGGTTAGGCTAAGGGTTAGGGTTAGGGTTAGGGTTGGGGTTAGCATTAAGGTTAGGCTTAGGGTTAGGGTAAGGTTAAGGGTTATGGTTATGGTTAGGGTTAGGGTTAGGTTTAGGGTAAGGGTAAGGGTTAGGTTTAGGGTTAGGTTTAAGGTTAGGGTTATGGTTGGGGTTAGGTTTAGGATTAGGCTTCGGGTTAGGGAAAGGGTTAGGGTTAGGTTTAGGGTAAGGATTAGGGTTAGGGGTTAGGGTTAGGGTTAGGGATAGGGTGAGGGTAAGGGTTAAGTTTAGTGTTCGGTTTAGGGTTAAGGTTAGGGTTAGAGTAAAGGTGAGGGTTAGGGGTTAGTGTTAGGGTTAGGGTTAGGTTTATGTTTAGGGTAAGGGTAAGGTTTAGGGTTAGGTTTAGTGTTATAGATTAGGGTTAGGGTTACGGTAAAGGTTAGGGTTAGGGTTAGGGTTAGGGTTAGAGTTATTTGTTAGGGTTAGGGTAAGGGTAATGGTTAGAGTTAAGGTTAGGTTTAGGGTTAGGGTTTAGGGTTAGGGTTAGGATTAGGGTAAGGGTTAGGGTTAGGGTAAGGGTAAGTGTTAGGGTTAGGGTTAGGGTTAGGGTTAGGCGGAGGTAAGGGTTAGGGTTCGGGGTAGTGTTAGGGTTAGTTTTAGGGTTAGGGTTAGGGTAAGGATAAGGGTTAGGTTTAGGGTTAGGGTTAAGCTTAGGGTTAGGGTTAGGGTTAGGGTTAGGATTAGGGTTAGGTTTAGGTGTAGGGTTAGGGTTAAGGTAAGTGTAAGGGTTAGGATTAGGGTTAGGTTTAGGGTTAAGGTTAGGGTTTGGGTTAGGGAAATGGTAAGGTTTAGGATTAGGGTTAGGGTTAGGGTTAGGGTAAGTATTAGCGTTAGGGTTAGGCTAAGGGTTAGGTTTAGGGTTAAGGTTAGGGTTAGCATTAAGGTTACACTTAGGTTGAGGGTAAGAGTAGGGTTATGGTTAGGGTTAGTGTTAGGTTTAGGGTTTGGGAAAGGGTAAGGGTTAAGGTTAGTTAGGGTTAAGGTTAGGGTTAGGGTTAGGGTTATTGTTAGGATTAGGCTTAGGGTTAGGGAAAGGGTTAGGGTTAGGTTTAGGGTAAGGATTAGGGTTAGGGGTTAGGGTTAGCATTAGGTATAGGGTGAGTGTAAGGTTTAGGGTTACTGTTCGGGTTAGGGTTAAGTTTAGTGTTAGGGTAAAGGTAAGGGTTAGGGTTAATGTGAGGGTTAGGGGTAGGTGTTAGGGTTAGGTTTAGGTTTATGGTTAGGGTAAGGGTAAGGTTTAGGGTTAGGGTTAGGGGTTAGGGTTAGGGTTAGGGTTAGGGTAAGGTTTAGGGTTAGGTTTAGGGTAAGGGTAAGGTTTAGGGTTAGGGTTAGGGTTAGGTTTGGGGTTAGGGTTAGTGTAAGAGTAAGGGTTAGGGTTAGGGTTATGGGTAGGGTAAGGGAAAGGGTTAGGGTTACGGTTAAGGTTATGGTTAGGGTTAGGGTTAGGCTAAGTGGTAGGTTTAGGGTTAGGGTTAGCCTTAGGGTTGGGGTTAGGGTTAGAGGTAGGGTTGGGGTTAGGGTAAGGGTAAGCGTTAGGGTTAGGGTTAGGGTAAGGCTTAGGGTTAGGGTAAGGATTAGGGTTAGGGTTAGGGTTAGGGTTAGGATTAAGGTTAGGGTTAGGGTTAGGGTTAGGGTTAGTGAAAGGTTAAGGGTTAGGGTTAGGGTTAGGTCTAGGGTTATGGTTAGGGTAAGGGTTAGGTTTAGGGTTAGGGTTAGTGTTCGGTTTAGGGTTAAGGTTAGGATTAGGGTAAAGTTAATGGTTAGGGTTAGGGTGAGGGTTATAGGTTAGTGATAGGGTTAGGTTTAGGTTTATGGTTAGGGTAAGGTAAGGTTTAGGGTTAGTGTTAGGGTTAAGAGTTAGGGTTAGGGTTAGGGTTAGTGTAAGGGTTAGGGTTAGGTTTAGGGTAGGGGTAAGGTTTACGGTTAGGCTTAAGGTTAGGTTTGGGGTTAGGGTTAGGTTAAGATTAAGGGTTAGAGTTAGGGTTAGGGTTAGGGTAAGGGTAAGGGTTAGGGGTATGGTTAGGGTTAGGGTTAAGGTTAAGGTTAGGGTTAGGGTTAGGCTGAGGGTTATGGTTAGGGTTAGGGTAAGGGTTAGGGTTAGGGTTAGGGTTAGGGTTAGGGTAAGGGTAAGTGTTAGGGTTAGGGTTATGGTTAGGGTTAGGCTGAGGGTAATGGTTAGGGTTTGGGGTAGTGTTAGGGTTAGATTTAGGGTTACGGTTAGGGTAAACATAAGGGTTAGGGTTAGGTTTAGGGTTAGGGTTAGGCTTAGGATTAGGGTTAGGTTTGGGTGTAGGGTTAGGGTTAAGGTAAGTGTAAGGGTTAGGATTAGGGTTAGGATTAAGGTTAACGTTAAGGTTTGGGTTAGGGAAAGGGTAAGGTTTAGGGTTACAGTTAGGGTTAGCGTTAGGGTAAGTATTAGGGTTAGGGTTAGGGTTAAGCTTTAGGTTTAGGATTAGGTTTATGGTTTTGGTTATGGTTAGGGTTAGGCTAAGGGGTGGTTTAGGGTTAGGGTTAGCGTTAGGGTTGGGGTTAGGATTAGAGGTAGAGTTGGGGTTAGGGTAAGTGTAAGGGTTAGGGTTAGGGTTAGGGTTAGCGTAAGGCTTAGGGTTAGGGTAAGGATTAGGGTTAGGGTTAGGGTTAGGTTTAGTATTAAGGTTAGGGTTAGGGTTAGGGTTAGAGTTAGAGAAAGGTTAAGGGTTAGGGTTAGGGTTAGGTCTAGGGTTAGGGTTAGGGTAAGGGTTAGAGTTAGGGTTAGTGTACGGTTTACGGTTAAGGTTAGGGTTAGGGTAAAGTTAAGTGTTAGGGTTAGGGTGAGGTTCAGGGGTTAGTTTTAGGGTTAGGTTTAGGTTTATGGTTAGGGTAAGGTAAGGTTTAGGGTTAGGGTTAGGGGTTAGGCTTAGGGTTAGGTTTGAGGTTAGGGTTAGGGTAAGAGTAAGGGTTAGAGTTAGGGTTAGGGTTAGGGTAAGGGTAAGGGTTATGGTTATGGTTATGAGTAGGGTTAAGTTTAGGCTTAGGGTTAGGGTCAGGCTGAGGGTTAGGGTTAGGGTTAGGGTTAGGGTTAGGGTTAGGGTTAGGTTTAGGGTTAGGGTTAGGGTTAGGGTAAGGGTTAGGGTTAGGTTTAGGGTAAGGATTAGGGTTAGGGGTTAGGGTTAGGGTTAGGGATAGGGAGAAGGTAAGGGTTAAGTTTAGTGTTCGGTTTAGGGTTAAGGTTAGGGTTAGGGTAAAGGTAAGTGTTAGGGTTAGGGTGAGGGTTAGGGGTTAGTGTTAGGGATAGGGTTAGGTTTATGGTTAGGGTAAGGGTAAGGTTTAGGTTTAGATTTAGTGTTATGGGTTAGGGTTAGGGTTAGGTTTACGGTAAGGGTTAGGGTTAGATTTAGGGTAAGAGTAAGTTTTAGGGTTAGGCTTAGGGTTAGGTTTGGGGTTAGGGTTAGTGTAAGAGTAAGGGTTAGGGTTAGGGTTATTTGTAGAGTAAGGGTAAGGGTTAGGGTTAGGGTTAGGGTTAAGGTTATGAGTAGGGTTAGGGTTAGGCTAAGGGGTAGGTTTAGGGTTAGGGTTAGGGTTACGGTTGGGGTTAGTTTTAGAGGTAGGTTTGGGGTTAGGGTAAGGGTAAGGGTTAGGGTTAGTGTTAGGGTTAGGGTAAGGCTTAGGGTTAGGTTTAGGGTAAGGATTAGGTTTAGGGGTTAGGGTTAGCGTTAGGTATAGGGTGAGGGTAAGGGCTAGGGTTAGTGTTTGGTTTAGGGTTAAGGTTAGGTTTAGGGTAAAAGTAAGGGTTATGGTTAGGGTGAGGGTAAGGTTTAGGGTTAGGCTTAGGGTTATGTTTGGGGTTAGGGTTAGGGTAAGAGTAAGGGTTAGGGTTAGGGTTAGGGTTAGGTTAAGGGTAAGGGTTACGGTTATGGTTAGGGTTAGGGTTAAGGTTAGGGTTAGGGTTAGGGTTAGGCTGAGGGTTAGGTTTAGGGTTAGGGTAAGGGTTAGGTTTAGGATTAGGGTTTGGTTTACGGTTAGGTTTAGGGTTAGCATTAAGGTTAGGTTTAGGGTTAGCGTTAGGGTTAGGGAAAGGGTAAGGGTTTGGTTTAGGGTTAGGTTTAGGGTTAGGGTAAGGATAAGGGTTAGCTTTAGGGTTAAGGTAAGGGTTATGGTTAGGGTTAGTGTTAGGTTTAGGGTTAGGGTAAGGGTAAGGGTTAGGGTTAGGTTCGGGTTAAGTGTAGGGTTAGGGTTAGTTTTAGGATTAGGTTTAGGTTTAGGAAAAGGGTTAGGGTTAGGGTAAGGATTAGGGTTAGGGGTTAGGGTTAGGGTTAGATATAGGGTGAGGGTAAGGGTTAGGGTTAGTGTTTGGTTTAGGATTAAGGTTAGGGTTAGGGTAAAGGTAAGTGTTAGGATTAGGGTGAGGGTTAGGGGTTAGTGTTAGGGTTAGGGTTAGGGTTAGGTTTAGGGTTAGGGTAAGGATAAGGGTTACGGATACGGTTAGGTTTAGGGGAAGGATTAGTGTTAGGGTTAGGGTTACGGTTAGGTTATGGTAAGGGTTAGTGTTAGGGTTAGGTTTAGGGTTAGGGTGAGGGTTATGGTACGGGTTAGGGTTAGGGTTAGTGTTAGGGTTAGTATTAAGTTTAGGGTTAGGGTTAGGGTAAGTGTAAGGGTTAGGGTTAGGTTTAGGGTTAGGGGTTAGGGTTACAGTTAGGTTTGGGTTTACGGCTAGGGTTTGGGTAAGGGTAAGGGTTAATGTTAGGGTTAGATTTAGGGTAAGTGTTAGGGTTAGGGGTTAGGTTTAGTGTTAGGGTTATGGTTAGGGAAAGAGTAAGGGTTAGGTTTAGGGTTAGGGTAAGTGTTAGGGTTAGGGTTAGGGTTAGGGTTATGGTTAGTGTTAGGGTTAGGTTTAGGGTTAGGGTAAGGATAAGGGTAAGAGTAGGTTAGGGTTGGGGTTAAGTTTAGGGTTAGGGTTAGGGTTAGGATTAGGTTTAGGTTTAGGTGTAGGGTTAGGGTTAAGGTAAGTGTAATGGTTAGGGTTAGGGATAGGGTTATTGTTAAGGTTAGGGTTAGGGTTAGGGAAAGGATAAGGTTTAGGGTTAGGGTTAGTGTTAGGTTTAGGATTAGGGTAAGGGTAAGGGTTAGGGTTAAGGTAAGGATTACGGTTACGGTTAGGGTTAGGGTTAGGCTAAGGGTTAGGGTTAGGGTGAGGGTTAGGGTTAGCATTAAGGTTAGGCTTAGGGTTAGGGTAAGGGTAAGGGTTATGATTAGGGTTAGTGTTAGGTTTAGGGTTAGGGTAAGGGTAAGGGTTAGGGTTAAGGTTAGAGTTAGGGTTAAGGTTAGGGTTAGGGTTAGGGTTAGGATTAGGCTTAGGGTTAGGGTAAGGGTTAGGGTTAGGGTTAGGGTTAGGATTAGCGGTTAGTGTTGGGCTAGGCTTAGGGTTATGGTAAGGTTTAGTGTTAGGGTTAGGGTAAGGGTAAGTGTTATGGTTAGTGTTAGGGTTAGGGTAAGGGTTAGGGTTAGGGTTAGGGTTAGGTTTAGGGTTAGGTTTAGGGTTAGAGTAACTGTTAGGGTTAGGGTTAGGGATAGGGTAAGGGTAAGGGTTAGGGTTAGTGGTTAGGGTTAGGGTTATGATTAGGTTTAGGGTTAGGGTTAGAGTAAGCGTAAATGTGAGTGATAGGGTTAGGGATAGAGTTAGGGTTAGGTTTAGGGTTAAAGTTAGGGAAAGGGTTAGGTTTAGGGTTAGGGTTAGGGTAAGGGTTAGGGTTAGGGGTTAGATTTAGGGTTAGGGTTAGGGTTAGGGGTTAGGGTTAGGGCTAGGGTTAGGGTGAGGGAAATGGTTAGGGTAGGGTTAGGGTTAGAGTTAGTTTTAGGGTTAGGGTTAGGGTAAGGTTTAGGGTTAGGGTTAGAGTTAGGATTAGGGTTAGGTTTAGGGTTAGGTTTAGGGTTTGGGTAAGTGTTAGGGTTTGGGATAGGGTTAGGGATAGGGAAAGGGTAAGGGTTAGGGTTCGGGGTTAGGGTTAAGGTTAGGGTTAGGTCTAGGGTTAGGGTTAGAGTAAGGGTAAGGGAGAGGGTTAGGGTTAGGGTTAGGGTTAGGGTTAGGATTAGGGTTAGGGTTAGGTTTAGGGTTAGGGTAAGGATTAGGTTTAGGGTTAGTGTTAGGATTAGGGTTAGCATTAAGGTTAGGGTTAGGGTTAGGGTTAGGTTTAGGGTTAGGGTAAGGATAAGGGTTACGGATACGGTTAGGGTTAGTGTAAGGATTAGTGTTAGGGTTAGGGTTAGGTTAGGGTAAGAGTTAGGGTTAGGGTTAGGTTTAGGGTTAGGTTAAGGGTTAGGGTTAGTGTTAGTGTTAGGGTTAGCATTAAGGTTAGGGTTAGGGTTACGGTACGGGTAAGGGTTAGGGTTAGGTTTAGGGGTTAGGGTTAGGGTTAGGTTTAGGTTTAGGGTTAGGGTTTGGGTAAGGGTAAGGGTTAATGTTAGGGTTATTTTTTTTGTTAGGTTTAGGGTAAGTGTTAGGGTTAGGGGTTAGGTTTAGTGTTAGGGTTATGGTTAGGGAAAGAGTAAGGGTTAGGGTTAGGGTTAGGGTTAGGGTAAGGGTTAGGTTTAGGGTTAGGGTTAGGGTAAGGTTTAGGGTTAGGGGTAGGGTTAGGATTAGGGTAAGTGTTAGGGTTAGGGTTAGGGTTAGGGTTAGGGTTAGGGTTAAGTTTAGTGTTAGGGTATGGGTAAGTGTTAGGGTTAGGGTTAGGGTTAGGGTTAGGATTGGGGTTAGAGTAAGTGTTAGGGTTAGGGTTAGGGATACGGTAAGGGTAAGGGTTAGGGTTAGTGGTTAGGGTTAGTGTTATGGTTAGGTTTATGGTTAGGGTTAGTGTAAGGGTAAGGGTGAGTGATAGGGTTAGGGAGAGAGTTAGGGTAAGGTATAGGGTTAAGGTTAGTGTTTTCGAAATGGTTAGGGTTAGGGTTAGGGTCAGGGTTAGGGTAAGGGTTAGGGTTAGGTGTTAGAGTTAGGGTTAGTGTTACGGTTAGTGGTTAGGGTTAGGGTTAGTGTTAGGGTGAGGGAAAGGGTTAGGGTTAAGGTTAGGGTTAGGGTTAGAGTTAGGTTTAGGCTTTGGGTTAGGGTAAGGGTTAGGGTTAGGTTTAGGGTTACGTTTAGGGTTTAGGGTTAGGGTTAGGGTTAGGGTGAGTGTAAGGGTAGGGTTAGGGTTACGGTTAGGTTATGGGTTTGGGGTGGGTTAGTGTAAGGGTAAGTGTTAGGATTAGTGTTAGGGTTAGGGTTAGGGTTAGGGTAAGGGTTAGGGTTAGGTTTAGGGTTAGGTTTAGGGTTTGGGTAAGTGTTAGGGTTAGGGTTAGGGTTAGGGATAGGATAAGGGTAAGGGATAGGGTTAGGGGTTAGGGTTAGGGTTAGGGTTAGGGTTAGGATTAGGGTAAGGGTTAGGGTTAGGGTAAGAGTTAGGTTTAGAGTTTTTTGTTAGGGTTAGTGTAAGGGTAAGGGTTAGGGTTAGGGTTATGATTAGGTTTAGGTTTAGGGTTAGTGTTAGTGTTAATTTTAGGGTTAGGGATAGGGTTAGGGTAAGGGTTAGGGTTAGGGTTAGGTTTAGGTTTTGGGTAAGTGTTAGGGTTAGGGTTAGTGTTAGGGATAGGATAAGGGTAAGGGTTAGGTTTAGGGTTAGGGTTAAGGTTTGGGTTAGGGTTAAGGTTAGGGTTAGGATTAGGGTTAGGTTTATGTGTAGGGTTAGGGTTATGGTAAGTGTAAGGGTTAGGGTTAGGATTAGGGTTAAGTTTAGGGTTAGGGTTAGGGAAAGGGTAAAGTTTAGTGTTAGGGTTAGGGTTAGGGTTAAGGTTAGGGTAAGGATTAGGGTGAGGGTTAGTGTTAGGCTAAGGGTTAAGGTTAGGGTTAGGGTTATGATTAGCATTAAGGTTAGGCTTAGGGTTAGGGTAAGGGAAAGTGTTATGGTTAGGGGTAGTGTTAGCTTTAGGGTTAGGGTAAGGGTAAGGGTTAGGGTTAGGGTTAAGGCTATGGTTAGGGTTAGGGTTAGGGTTAGGATTAGGCTTAGGTGTAGGATAAGGGTTAGGGTTAGGTTTAGGGTAAGGGTTAGGGTTAGGGGTTAGGGTTAGGGTTAGGTTTTGGGTGAGGGTAAGGGTTAGGGTTAGTGTTCGGTTTAGGGTTAAGATTAGGGTAAGGGTAAAGGTAAGGGTTAGGGTTAGGGTGAGGGTTAGGGGTTAGTGTTAGTGTTAGGGTTTGGTTTATCGTTAGGGTAAGGATAAGGTTTAGGGTTAGGGTTAGGATTAGCGGTTAGGGTTAGGTTTAGGGTTAGGGTTAGGGTATGGGTTAGGATTAGCATTAAGGTTAGGGTTACGGTTAGAGTTAGGGTTAGGGAAAGGGTAAGATTAGGGTTAGGGTTAGGTTTAGGGTAAGGATAAGGGTTAGGTTTAGGGTTAGGGTAGGGTTAGAGTTATTGTTAGAGTTAGGGTTAGCATTAAGGTTAGGGTTAGGGTTAAGGTTAGGGTTAGGTTTAGGGTTAGCGTTAGGGTTAGGGTTGTCATTAAGTTTAGGGTTAGGGTTAGGGTTAGGTTTAGGATAAGGGTTAGGGATAGGGGTTAGGTTAGGGTTAGGGTTAGTGTAAGGGTTTGTGTTAGGGTTAGGGTTACAGTAAGGGTTAGGGTTAGGGTTAGGTTTAGGGCAAGGGTAAGTGTTAGGTTTACTGTTGGGGTTAGAGTTAGGGTTAGGGTAAGGGTAAGAGTTAGGGTTAGGTTTAGGTTTACTTTTGGGGTTATGGTTTGGGTTAGGGTTACGGTAAGGGTAAGTGTTAGGGTTATGGTTAGGGTAAGGGTAAGTGTCAGGATTAGGGTTAGTGTTTGGGTTAGGTTTAGGTTTAGGGTTAAGGTTATGGTTAGGTTAAGGGTTATGTTTAGGGTTAGGTTAAGGGTTAGGGTTAGGGTTAGGATTAGATTAAGGATTAGGGTTAGGGTAAGGGTAAGGGTTAGGGTTAGGGTCGGGTTAGGGTTAGGGTTAGGGTAAGGATTAGAGTTCGGGTTAGTGTTTTGGTTAGGGTTAGCATTAAGGTTAGGGTTAGGGTTAGGGTAAGGGTTATGGAAAGGGTAAGGGTTAGGTTTAGGGTTAGGTTTAGGGTTAGGGTTAGGTTTAGGTTTAGGCTTAGGGTTTGGGTAAGGGTAAGGGTTAGTGTTAGTGTTAGAGTTAGGGTTAGGTTTAGGGTAAGTGTTAGGGTTAGGGGTTAGGTTTAGGGTTAGGGTTAGGGTTAGGGTTAGGGTTAGGGATAGAGTTAGTTTTAGGGTTAGGGTTAGGGTAAGGGTTAGGGTTAGGGTTAGGGTTATGATTAGAGGAAGGATTAGGTTCAGGGTAAGAGTAAGGGTTAGGGTTAGCGTAAGGGTTAGGTTTAGGGTTAGGGTAATGATTAGGGATAGGGTTAGGGTTAGGGGTTAGGGTTAGGGTTAGTGTTAGGGTAAAGATAAGGGTTAGGGAAACGGTTAGGGTTAGGGTAAGGATTAGTGTTAGGGTTAGGGTTAGGGTTAGGTTTAGTGTTAGGGTAAGGGTTAGGATTAGTTTTAGTGTTAGGGTTAGGGTAAGGGTTAGGGTTAGTGTTAGGGTTAGCATTAAGTTTAGGGTTAGGGTTAGGGTAAGGGTAAGGGTTAGGATTAGGGTTAGGCTTAGGGGTTAGGGTTAGGGTTAGGTTTAGGTTTATGGTTAGGGTTAGGGGTATGGTTAGGGTAAGGGTAAGTGTTAGGGTTAGAGTTAGGGTTAGGGTTAGGGTTAGGGTTAAGGTTATTGTTAGGGTTAGGTTTAGGGTTAGAGTAAGGTAATGGTTAGGGTTAGGTTAGGGTTGGGGTTAAGGTTAGGGTTAGGGTTTGGTTAGGATTAGGGTTAGGTTTATGTGTAGGGTTAGGGTTAAGGTAAGTGCAATGGTTAGGGTTAGGGTTAGGGTTAGGGTTAAGGTTAGGGTTAGGGTTAGGGAAATGGTAACTTTTAGGGTTAGGGTTAGGGTTAGTGTTAGGGTAAAGATTAGGATTAGGGTTAGGGTTAGGATTAGGCTAAGGGTTAGGGTTAGGCTTAGGATTAGGGTTAGCATTAAGGTTAGGCTTATGGTTAGTGTAAGGGTAAGGGTTATGGTTAGGGTTAGTGTTAGGTTTAGGGTTAGGGTAAGGGTAAGGTTTAGGGTTAAGATTAGGGTTAGGGTTAAGTTTAGGGTTAGGGTTAGGGTTAGGGTCAGGGTTAGGACTACGCTTAGGGTTAGGGTAAGGTTTAGAGATAGGGTTAGGGTTAGGGTTTAGGGTTAGGGTTAGGGTTAGGGTGAGGGTAAGGGTTAGGGTTACGGTTAGGGTTAGAGATAGGGTTAGGGTTAGGGTAAGGGTAAGGGTTAAGGTTAGGGTTAGGGTTAGGTTTGGGATTAGCGGTTAGGGTTGGGCAAGGGTTAGGGTTAGGGTTAGGGTTAGGGTTAGGGTAAGGGTAAGTGTTAGGGTTACGGTTAGGTTTAGGGTTAGAGTACGTGTTAGGGTTAGGGTTAGGGATAGGGTAATGGTTAGGGTTACGGTTAGGGTTAGGTTTAGGGTTAGAGTAAGTGTTAGGGTTAGGGTTAGGGATAGGGTAAGGGTAAGGTTTAGGGTTAGGCGTTAAGGTTAGGATTATGATTAGGTTTAGGGTTAGGGTTAGAGTAAGGGTAAGGGTGAGTGTTAGGGTTAGGGTTAGGGTTAGGGTAAGGGTTAGGGTTAGGGTTAGGGTTAGGATTAGCAGTTAGGTTTAGGCTTAGGGTTAGAATTAGGGTATGGGTTAGGGTTAGGGTTAGGGTAAGTGTTAGAGTTAGGGTTAGGTTTAGGGTTAGGTTTAGGGTTTGGGTAAGTGTTAGGGTTTGGAATAGGTTTAGGAATAGGGAAAGGGTAAGGGTTAGGGTTAGGGTTAGGTTTAGGGTTAGGGTTAGAGTAAGGGTAAGGGAGAGGGTTAGGGTTAGGGTTAGAGTAAGGATAAGAGTTACGGATACAGTTAGGGTTAGTGTAAGTATTAGTGTTATGGTTAGTGTTAGGTTAGGGTAAGGGTTAGGGTTAGGGTTAGGTTTAGGGTTAGGGTTAGGGTTAGGGTTAGTGTTAGGGTTAGCATTAAGGTTAGGGTTAGGATTACGGTACGGGTAAGGGGTAGGGTTAGGGTTAGGGTTAGGGTTAGGGTTAGGGTTAGGTTTAGGTTTAGGGTTAGGGTTTGGGTAAGGGTAAGGCTTAATGTTAGGGTTAGGTTTAGGGTTAGGTTTAGGGTAAGTGTTAGGGTTAGGGGTTAGGTTTAGTTTTAGGGTTATGGTTAGGGAAAGAGTAAGGTTTAGGGTTAGGTTTAGGGTTAGGGTCAGGGTTAGGGTTAGGGTTAGGGTTAAGGTTAGTGTTAGGGTAAGGGTAAGTGTTAGGGTTAGGGTTAGAGTTAGGGTTAGGGTAAGGTTAGGGTTAGGGTTAGGTTTAGGGTTATGTTTAGGGTTTGGGTAAGTGTTAGGGTTAGGGTTAGGGTTAGGGAAAGGGTAATGGTAAGGGTTAGGGTTAGGGGTTAGGGTTAGGGTTAGGGTTAGGTGTAGGGTTAGGTTTAGAGTAAGGGTAAGGGAGAGGGTTAGGGTAAGTGTTAGGGTTAGGGTTAAGTTTAGGTTTAGGTTTAGGTTTAGAGTAAGTGTTAGGGTTAGGGTTATGGATAAGGTAAGGGTAAGGGTTAGGATTAGTGGATAGGTTAGTGTTATGGTTAGGTTTAGGGTTAGGGTTAGAGTAAGGGTAAGGGTGAGTGATAGGGTTAGGGATAGAGTTATGGTTAGGTTTAGGGTTAAGGTTAGGGTTAGGGAAAGTGTTAGAGTTAGGTTTAGGGTCAGGGTTAGGGTAAGGGTTAGGGTTAGGGGTTAGAGTTAGGTTTAGGGTTAGGGTTAGGGGTTAGGGTTAGGGTTAGGGTTAGGGTGAGGGAAAGGGTTAGGGTTAAGGTTAGGGTTAGGGTTAGATATAGGTTTAGGCTTAGGGTTAGGGTAAGGGTTAGGGTTAGGTTTTCGGTTAGGGTTTAGGGTTAGGGTTAGGGTAAGGTGAGGGTAAGGGTAGGGTTAGGGTTATGGTTAGGGTATGGGTTAGGGTTAGTGTTAGGGTAAGGGTAAGTGTTAGGGTTAGGGTTAGGGTTAGGGTTAGGGTAAGGTTAGGGTTAGGGTTAGGTTTAGGGTTATGTTTAGGGTTTGGGTAAGGGTAAGGGTTAAATTTAGGGTTAGGGTTAGGGTTAGGGGTTAGGGTTAGGGTTAGGGTAAGGTATAGGTTTAGCATTAAGGTTAGGGTTAGGGTTAGGGTAATGGTAAGGGTTAGGTTTAGGTTAGGGTTAGGGTTAAGGTAAGCTTTAGGGTTAGGTTTAGGGTTAGGTTTAGGTTTAGGGTTAGGGTTAGGGTTAGGGTTAGGGTTTGGGTTTGGGTTAGGCTTAGCATTAAGTTTAGGGTTAGGGTTACGGTAAGGGTAAAGTTTAGGGTTAAGGTTAGGGTTAGGGTAAGGTTAAGGGTAAGGTTTAGGGTTAGGTTAGGTTTAAAGTTAGGGTTAGGGAAAGGGTAATTGTTAGGGTTAGGGTTAGGGTTAGGGTAACAATTAGGGTTAGGGTTAGGTTTAGGGTAAGGTTTAGGGTTAGGGTTAGGGTTAGCATTAAGGTGAGGGTTAGTGTTAGGGTAAGGGTAAAGGTTGGGTTTAGGGTTCGTGTTAGGGTAAGGGTAAGGTTAGGGTTAGGGTTAGGTTTAGGGTTAGCATTAAGGTTAGGGTTAGGGTTAGGGTAAGGGTAAGGGTTAGGTTTAGGTAAGGGTTAGGGTTAGGGTAAGGGTTAGGGTTATGGTTAGGGTTAGGGTAAGGATTGGGGTTAGGGTTAGGGTTAGGGTAAGGGTTAGGTTTAGGGTTAGGATTAGCATTAAGGTTAGGATTAGGGTTAAGGTAAGGCTCAAGTTTAGGGTTAGGATTAGGGTTAGGGTTAGGGTAAGGGTAAAGGTAAGGTTTAGGGTTAGGTTAGGTTTAAAGTTAGGGTTAGGGAAAGGGTAAGGGTTAGGGTTAGGGTTAGTGTTAGGGTAAGGATTAGGGTTAGGGTTAGGGTTAGGGTAACGGTTAGAGTTAGGGTTAGGGTTAGCATTAAGGTTAGGGATAGGGTTAGGGTAAGGGAAAGGGTTAGGGTTAGGGTTAAGGTTAGGGTAAGGGTTAGGGTTAGGGTTAGGGTTAGGGTTAGGTTTAGGGTTATGGTAAGAATAAGGGTTAGGTTTAGGTTTAGATTCAGGGTTAGGGTTAGGGTAAGGGTTAGGATTAGGTTTAGTGTTAGGTTTAGGGTTAAGGTTAGGGTTAGGGTTAGGGTAAGAGTAAGGGTTATGGTTAGGTTTAGGGTTAGGGTAAGGGTAAGGGTAAGGGTTAGGGTTAGGGTTATGGTTAGGGTTAGGGTAAGGTTTAGGGTTAGGGTTAGGGTTAGATTTAGGTTTAGGGTTAGGGTAAGGGTTAGGGTTAGGGTAAGGGAAAGGGTTAGGGTTAGGGTTAAGGTTAGGGTAAGGGTTAGTTTTAGGGTTAGGGTTAGGGTTAGGGTTAGGTTTAGGGTTAGGGTTACGGTGAGGGTAACGGTTAGGTTTAGGTTTAGGTTCAGGTTTACGCTTAGAGTAAGGGTTAGGGTTTTGTTTAGGGTTAAGGTTACGGTTATGGTTAGGGTGAAGTTTAGTGTTAGGGTTAGGGTTAGGGTTAGTGTTAGGTTTATTGTTAAGGTTAGGGTTAGGGTTAAGGTAAGGGAAAGGTTTATGGTTAGGGTTAGGGTTAGGGTTAGGGTTACGGTAAGGGTTAGGGTTAGGATTAGGGTGAAGGTTAGGGTCAGGGTTAGGGTTAGGGTTAGAGTAAGGTTAAGGCCTAGGGTTAGGGTTACGGGTAGGTTTAGGCTAAGGGTTTGGGTTAGGGTTACGGTTAGGTTTGAGTTTAGTTTTAGGGTTAGGTTAAGGGTAAGGGGTAGATTTAGGGCTAGAGTTAAGGTTAGGGTTAGGGTTAGGGTTAGGGTTAGGGTTAGGGTAAGGTTTAGGGTTAGGGTTAGGGTTAGGGTTAGGGTAAGGGTTAGGGTTAGGGTTAGGGTAAGGATTAGGGTTAGGGTTAGGGTTAGGGTAATGGTTAGGCTGAGGGTTAGGTTTAGCAAAAGGTTAGGGTTAGGGTTATGGTAAGGGTTAGGGTTAGGGCTAGGGTAAGGTTTAGGGTTAGGGTTAGGGTTAGGGTTAAGTTTAGGGTTAGGGTTAGGGTAAGGGTTAGGGTTAGGGCTAGGGGTTAGGGTTAGGGTTAGGGTTAGGTGTAGGGTTAGGTTTGGTGTAAGGTTAAGGGAGAGGGTTAGGGTTAGGGTTAGGGTTAGGTTTAGGTTTAGGGTTAGGGTTAGGGTAAGGATTAGGTTTCGGGTTAGGGTTAGGGTTAGCATTAAGGTTAGGGTTAGTATTAGGGTAAGGGTAAGGGTTAAATTTAGGGTTAGGGTTAGGGGTTAGGGTTAGGGTTAGGGTAAGGTATAGGGTTAGCATTAAGGTTAGGGTTAGGGGTAGGGTAATGGTAAGGGTTAGTTTTAGGTTAGGGTTAGGTTTAGGGTAAGGTTTAGGGTTAGGATTAGGGTAAGGATTAGGTTTAGGGTTAGGGTTAGAGTAAGGGTTAGGGTTAGGGTTAGGGTTAGGGTTAGCATTAGGGTTAGGGTTAGGTTTAGGGTTAAGGTAAGGATTAGGTTTAGGGTTAGTGTTAGGATTAGGGTTAGCATTAAGGTCAGCGTTAGGGTTCGGGTTAGGTTTAGGGTTAGAGTAAGGATAAGGGTTACGGATACAGTTAGGGTTAGTGTAAGTATTAGTGTTAGGGTTAGGGTTAGGTTAGGGTAAGGGTTAGGGTTAGGGTTAGGTTTAGGGTTAGGGTTAGGGTAAGGGTTAGGGTTAGGGTTAGTGTTAGGGTTAGCATTAAGGTTAGGGATAGGGTTACGGTATGGGTAAGGGGTAGGGTTAGGTTTAGGGTTAGGGTTAGGGTTAGGTTTAGGTTTAGGGTTAGGGTTTGGGTAAGGGTAAGGCTTAATATTAGGGTTAGGTTTAGGGTTAGGTTTAGGGTAAGTGTTAGGTTTAGGGGTTAGGTTTAGTTTTAGGGTTATGGTTAGGGAAAGAGTAAGGGTTGGGGTTAGGTTTAGGGTTAGGGTCAGGATTAGGGTTAGGGTTAGGGTTAGGTTTAGGGTTAGGGTTAGGGTAAGGGTTAGGTTTAGGTTTAGGGTTAGGGTAAGGTTTACGGTTAGGGGTAGGGTTATGGTAAGGTTAAGTGTTAGGGTTAGGGTTAGGGTTAAGGTTAGTGTTAGGGTAAGGGTAAGTGTTAGGGTTAGGATTAGAGTTAGGGTTAGGATTAGGGTAAGGGTTAGGGTTAGGGTTAAGTTTAGGTTTAGGTTTAGGGTTAGAGTAAGTGTTAGGGTTAGGGTTAGGGATAAGGTAAGGGTAAGGGTTAGGGTTAGTGGTTAGGGTTAGTGTTATGGTTAGGTTTAGGGTTAGGGTTAGAGTAAGGGTAAGGGTGAGTGATAGGGTTAGGGATAGAGTTATGGTTAGGTTTAGGGTTAAGGTTAGGGTTAGGGAAAGTGTTAGGGTTAGGTTTAGGGTCAGGGTTAGGGTAAGGGTTAGGGTTAGGGGTTACTGTTAGGTTTGGGGTTGGGGTTAGGGGTTAGGGTTAGGTTTAGGGTTAGGGTGAGGGAAAGGGTTAGGGTTAAGGTTAGGGTTAGGGTTAGATATAGGTTTAGGCTTAGGGTTAGGGTAAGGGTTAGGGTTAGGGTTAGGTTTTCGGTTAGGGTTTAGGGTTAGGGTTAGGCTAAGGTGAGGGTAAGGGTAGGGTTAGGGTTACGGTTAGGGTATGGGTTAGGGTTAGTGTTAGGGTAAGGGTAAGTGTTAGGGTTAGGGTTAGGGATAGGGTTAGGGTAAGGTTAGGGTTAGGGTTAGGTTTAGGGTTATGTTTAGGGTTTGGGTAAGTGTTAGGGTTAGGGTTAGGGTTAGGGATAGGGTAATGATAAGGGTTAGGGTTAGGGGTTAGGGTTAGGGTTAGGGTTAGGTGTAGGGTTAGGTTTAGAGTAAGGGTAAGGGAGAGGGTTAGGGTTAGGGTTAGGGTTAGGATTAGGGTTAGGGTTAGAGTTAGGGTAAGGATTAGGTTTTGGGGTTAGGGTTAGGGTTAGCATTAAGGTTAGGGTTAGGGTTAGGGTAAGGGTAAGGGTTAAATTTAGGGTTAGGGTTAGGGTTAGGGGTTAGGGTTAGGGTTAGGGTAAGGTATAGGGTTAGCATTAAGGTTAGGGTTAGGGTTAGGGTAATGGTAAGGGTTAGGTTTAGGTTAGGGTTAGGGTTAGGGTAAGGTTTAGGGTTAGGGTTAGGGTTAGGGTTATGGTTACGGTAAGGGTAAAGTTTAGGGTTAAGTTTAGGGTTAGGGTAAGGGTAAGGTTTAGGGTTAGGTTAGGTTTAAAGTTAGGGTTAGGGAAAGAATAATTGTTAGGGTTAGGGTTAGGGTTAGGGTAACAATTAGGGTTAGGGTTAGGTTTAGGGTAAGGTTTAGGGTTAGGGTTAGGTTTAGCATTAAGGTGAGGGTTAGGGTTAGGGTAAGGGTAAAGGTTAGGGTTAGGGTTCGTGTTAGGGTAAGGGTAAGGTTAGGGTTAGGGTTAGGTTTAGGGTTAGCATTAAGGTTAGGGTTAGGGTTAGGGTAAGGGTAAGGGTTAGGTTTAGGTTAGGGTTAGGGTTAGGGTAAGGGTTAGGGTTATGGTTAGGGTTAGGGTAAGGATTGGGGTTAGGGTTAGGGTTAGGGTAAGGGTTAGGTTTAGGGTTAGGATTAGCATTAAGGTTAGGATTAGGGTTAAGGTAAGGCTCAAGTTTAGGTTTAGGGTTAGGGTTAGGTTTAGGGTAAGGGTAAGGGTAAGGTTTAGGGTTAGGTTAGGTTTAAAGTTAGGGTTAGGGAAAGGGTAAGGGTTAGGGTTAGGGTTAGTGTTAGGGTAAGGATTAGGGTTAGGGTTAGGGTTAGGGTAACGGTTAGAGTTAGGGTTAGGGTTAGCATTAAGGTTAGGGATAGGGTTAGGGTAAGGGAAAGGGTTAGGGTTAGGGTTAAGGTTAGGGTAAGGGTTAGGGTTAGGGTTAGGGTTAGGGTTATGGTAAGAATAAGGGTTAGGTTTAGGTTTAGATTCAGGGTTAGGGTTAGGGTAAGGGTTAGGATTAGGTTTAGTGTTAGGTTTAGGGTTAAGGTTAGGGTTAGGGTTAGGGTTAGGGTAAGGGTTATGGTTAGGGTTAGGGTTAGGGTAAGGGTAAGGGTAAGGGCTAGGGTTAGGGTTATGGTTAGGGTTAGGGTAAGGTTTAGGGTTAGGGTTAGATTTAGGTTTAGGGTTAGGGTAAGGGTTAGGGTTAGGGTAAGGGAAAGGGTTAGGGTTATGGTTAAGGTTAGTGTAAGGGTTAGTTTTAGGGATAGGGTTAGGGTTAGGGTTAGGTTTAGGGTTAGGGTTACGGTAAGGGTAACGGTTAGGTTTAGGTTTAGGTTCTGGTTTACGGTTAGGGTAAGGGTTAGGGTTATGGTTAGGGTGAAGGTTAGTGTTATGATTAGGGTTAGGGTTAGTGTTAGGTTTATTGTTAAGGTTAGGGTTAGGGTTAGGTTAAGGGTAAGGTTTATGGTTAGGTTTAGGGTTAGGGTTAGGGTTACGGTAAGGGTTAGGGTTAGGGTGAAGGTTAGGGTCAGGGTTAGGGTTAGGGTTAGGGTAAGGTTAAGGCCTAGGGTTAGGGTTACGGGTAGGTTTAGGCTAAGGGTTTGGGTTAGGGTTAGGGTTAGGTTTGAGTTTAGTTTTAGGGTTAGGTTAAGGGTAAGGGTTAGATTTAGGGCTAGAGTTAAGGTTAGGGTTAGGGTTAGGGTTAGGGTAAGGGTAAGGGTAAGGTTTAGGGTTAGGGTTAGGGTTAGGGTTAGGGAATGGGTAAGGGTTAGGGTTAGGGTTAGGGTAAGGATTAGGGTTAGGGTTAGGGTTAGGGTAATGGTTAGGCTGAGGTTAGGTTTAGCAAAAGGTTAGAGTTAGGGTTAGGGTAAAGGTTAGGGTTAGGGTTAGGGTAAGGTTTAGGGTTAGGGTTAGGGTTAGGGTTAAGTTTAGGGTTAGGGTTAGGGTAAGGGTTAGGGTTAGGGTTAGGGGTTAGGGTTAGGGTTAGGGTTAGGTGTAGGGTTAGGTTTAGAGTAAGGTTAAGGGAGAGGGTTAGGGTTAGGGTTAGGGTTAGGTTTAGGGTTAGGGTTAGGGTTAGGGTAAGAATTAGGTTTCGGGTTAGGGTTAGGGTTAGCATTAAGGTTAGGGTTAGGATTAGGGTAAGGGTAAGGGTTAAATTTAGGGTTAGGTTTAGGGGTTAGGGTTAGGTTTAGGGTAAGGTATAGGGTTAGCATTAAGGTTAGGGTTAGGGTTAGGGTAATGGTAAGGGTTAGGTTTAGGTTAGGGTTAGGGTTAGGGTAAGTTTTAGGGTTAGGTTTAGGGTAAGAATTAGGGTTAGGGTTAGGGTTAGGGTAAGGGGTAGGGTTAGGGTTAGGGTTAGGGTTAGCATTAGGGTTAGGGTTAGGTTTAGGGTTAAGGTAAGGATTAGGTTTAGGGTTAGTGTTAGGATTAGGGTTAGCATTAAGGTTAGGGTTAGGGTTCAGGTTAGGTTTAGGGTTAGAGTAAGGATAAGGGTTACGGATACAGTTAGGGTTAGTGTAAGTATTAGTGTTAGGGGTAGGGTTAGGTTAGGGTAAGGGTTAGGGTTAGGGTTAGGTTTAGGGTTAGGGTTAGGGTAAGGGTTAGGGTTAGGGTTAGTGTTAGGGTTAGCATTAAGGTTAGGGTTAGGGTTACGGTACGGGTAAGGGGTAGGGTTAGGGTTAGGGTTAGGGTTAGGATTAGGTTTAGGGTTAGGGTTTGGGTAAGGGTAAGGCTTAATGTTAGGGTTAGGTTTAGGGTTAGGTTTAGGGTAAGTGGTAGGGTTAGGGGTTAGGTTTAGTTTTAGGGTTATGGTTAGGGAAAGAGTAAGGGTTAGGGTTAGGTTTAGGGTTAGGGTCATGGTTAGGGTTAGGGTTAGGGTTAGGTTTAGGGTTAGGGTTAGTGTAAGGGTTAGGTTTAGGGTTAGGGTTAGGGTAAGGTTTATGGTTAGGGGTAGGGTTAGGGTAAGGGTAAGTGTTAGGGTTAGGGTTATGGTTAAGGTTAGTGTTAGGGTAAGGGTAAGTGGTAGGGTTAGGGTTAGAGTTAGGGTTAGGATTAGGGTAAGGTTAGGGTTAGGGTTAAGTTTAGGTTTAGGTTTAGGGTTAGAGTAAGTGTTAGGGTTAGGGTTAGGGATAAGGTAAGGGTAAGGGTTAGGGTTAGTGGTTAGGGTTAGTGTTATGGTTAGGTTTAGGGTTAGGGTAAGAGTAAGGGTAAGGGTGAGTGATAGGGTTAGGGATAGAGTTATGGTTAGGTTTAGGGTTAAGGTTAGGGTTAGGGAAAGTGTTAGGGTTAGGTTTAGGGTCAGGGTTAGGGTAAGGGTTAGGGTTAGGGGTTAGAGTTAGGTTTAGGGTTAGGGTTAGGGGTTAGGGTTAGAGTTAGGGTTGGGGTGAGGAAAAGGGTTAGGGTTAAGGTTAGGGTTAGGGTTAGATATAGGTTTAGGCTTAGGGTTAGGGTAAGGGTTAGGGTTAGGGTTAGGTTTTCGGTTAGGGTTTAGGGTTAGGGTTAGGGTAAGGTGAGGGTAAGGGTAGGGTTAGGGTTACGGTTAGGGTATGGGTTAGGGTTACTGTGAGGGTAAGGGTAAGTGTTAGGGTTAGGGTTAGGGTTAGGGTAAGGTTAGGGTTAGGGTTAGGTTTAGGGTTATGTTTAGGGTTTGGGTAAGTGTTAGGGTTAGGGTTAGGGTTACGTATAGGGTAATGGTAAGGGTTAGGGTTAGGGGTTAGGGTTAGGGTTAGGGTTAGGTGTAGGGTTAGGTTTAGATTAAGGGTAAGGGAGAGGGTTAGGGTTAGGGTTAGGGTTAGGGTTAGGGTTAGGATTAGGGTTAGGGTTAGGGTTAGGGTAAGGATTAGGTTTTGGGGTTAGGGTTAGGGTTAGCATTAAGGTTAGGGTTAGGGTTAGGGTAAGGGAAAGGGTTAAATTTAGGTTTAGGGGTTAGGGTTAGGGTTAGGGTAATGGTAAGGGTTAGGTTTAGGTTAGGGGTAGGGTTAGGGTAAGGTTTAGGGTTAGGGTTAGGGTTAGGGTTAGGTTTAGGGTTAGGGTTAGGGTTTGGGTTTGGGTTTGGGTTAGGCTTAGCATTAAGGTTAGGGTTAGGGTTACGGTAAGGGTAAAATTTAGGGTTAAGGTTAGGGTTAGGGTAAGGGTAAGGGTAAGGTTTAGGGTTAGGTTAGGTTTAAAGTTAGGGTTAGGGAAAGGGTAATTGTTAGGGTTAGGGTTAGGGTTAGGGTAACAATTAGGGTTAGGGTTTGGTTTAGGGTAAGGTTTAGGGTTAGGGTTAGGGTTAGCATTAAGGTGAGGGTTAGTGTTAGGGTAAGGGTAAAGGTTGGGGTTAGGGTTCGTGTTAGGGTAAGGGTAAGGTTAGGGTTAGGGTTAGGTTTAGGGTTAGCATTAAGGTTAGGGTTAGGGTTAGGGTAAGGGTAAGGGTTAGGTTTAGGTTAGGGTTAGGGTTAGGGTAAGGGTTAGGGTTATGGTTAGGGTTAGGGTAAGGATTGGGGTTAGGGTTAGGGTTAGGGTAAGGGTAAGGGTAAGGTTTAGGGTTAGGTTAGGTTTAAAGTTAGGGTTAGGGAAACGGTAAGGTTTAGGGTTAGGGTTAGTGTTAGGGTAAGGATTAGGGTAAGGGTTAGGGTTAGTGTAACGGTTAGAGTTAGGGTTAGGGTTAGCATTAAGGTTAGGGATAGGGTTAGGGTAAGGGAAAGGGTTAGGGTTAGGGTTAAGGTTAGGGTAAGGGTTAGGGTTAGGGTTAGGGTTAGGTTTAGGGTTATGGTAAGAATAAGGGTTAGGTTTAGGTTTAGATTCAGGGTTAGGGTTAGGGTAAGGGTTAGGATTAGGTTTAGTGTTAGGTTTAGGGTTAAGGTTATGTTTGGGGTTAGGGTAAGGGTAAGGGTTATGGTTAGGGTTATGTTTAGGGTAAGGGTAAGGGAAAGGGTTAGGGTTAGGGTTAAGGTTAGGGTAAGGGTTAGTTTTAGGGTTAGGGTTAGGGTTAGAGTTAGGTTTAGGGTTAGGGTTACGGTAGGGTAACGGTTAGGTTTAGGTTTAGGTTCAGGTTTACGGTTAGGGTAAGGGTTAGGGTTATTGTTAGGGTTAGGGTTACGGTTATGGTTAGGGTGAAGGTTAGTGTTAGGGTTAGGGTTAGGGTTAGCGTTAGGTTTATTGTTAAGGTTAGGGTTAGGGTTAGGGTAAGGGTAAGGTTTATGGTTAGGGTTAGGGTTAGGGTTAGGGTGAAGGTTAGGGTCAGGGTTAGGGTTAGGGTTAGGGTAAGGTTAAGGCCTAGGTTTAGGGTTACGGGTAGGTTTAGGCTAAGGGTTTGGGTTAGGGTTAGGGTTAGGTTTGAGTTTAGTTTTAGGGTTAGGTTAAGGGTAAGGGTTAGATTTAGGGCTAGAGTTAAGGTTAGGGTTAGGGTTAGGGTTAGGGTTAGGGTAAGGGTAAGGGTAAGGTTTAGGGTTAGGGTTAGGGTTAGGGTTAGGGTAAGGTTTAGGGTTAGGGTTAGGATTAGCGTTAAGTTTAGGGTTAGGGTTATTGTAATGGTTAGGGTTAGGGTTAGGGGTTAGGGTTAGGGTTAGGTGTAGGGTTAGGTTTAGAGTAAGTTTAAGGGAGAGGGTTAGGGTTAGGGTTAGGGTTAAGTTTAGGGTTAGGGTTAGGGTTAGGGTAAGGATTAGGTTTCGGGTTAGGGTTAGGGTTAGCCTTAAGGTTAGGGTTAGGATTAGGGTAAGGGTAAGGGTTAAATTTAGGGTTAGGGTTAGGGATTAGGGTTAGGGTTAGGGTACGGTATACGGTTAGCATTAAGGTTAGGGTTAGGGTTAGGGTAATGGTAAGGGTTAGGTTTAGGTTAGGGTTAGGGTTAGGGTAAGGTTTAGGGTTAGGATTAGGGTAAGGATTAGGTTTAGGGTTAGGGTTAGAGTAAGGGTTAGGGTTAGGGTTAGGGTTAGGGTTAGCATTAGGGTTAGGGTTAGGTTTAGGGTTAAGGTAAGGATTAGGTTTAGGGTTAGTGTTAGGATTAGGGTTAGCATTAAGGTCAGCGTTAGGGTTCGGGTTAGGTTTAGGGTTAGAGTAAGGATAAGGGTTACGGATACAGTTAGGGTTAGTGTAAGTATTAGTGTTAGGGTTAGGGTTAGGTTAGGGTAAGGGTTAGGGTTAGGGTTAGGTTTAGGGTTAGGGTTAGGGTAAGGGTTAGGGTTAGGGTTAGTGTTAGGGTTAGCATTAAGGTTAGGGATAGGGTTACGGTATGGGTAAGGGGTAGGGTTAGGTTTAGGGTTAGGGTTAGGGTTAGGTTTAGGTTTAGGGTTAGGGTTTGGGTAAGGGTAAGGCTTAATATTAGGGTTAGGTTTAGGGTTAGGTTTAGGGTAAGTGTTAGGTTTAGGGGTTAGGTTTAGTTTTAGGGTTATGGTTAGGGAAAGAGTAAGGGTTGGGGTTAGGTTTAGGGTTAGGGTCAGGATTAGGGTTAGGGTTAGGGTTAGGTTTAGGGTTAGGGTTAGGGTAAGGGTTAGGTTTAGGTTTAGGGTTAGGGTAAGGTTTACGGTTAGGGGTAGGGTTATGGTAAGGTTAAGTGTTAGGGTTAGGGTTAGGGTTAAGGTTAGTGTTAGGGTAAGGGTAAGTGTTAGGGTTAGGATTAGAGTTAGGGTTAGGATTAGGGTAAGGGTTAGGGTTAGGGTTAAGTTTAGGTTTAGGTTTAGGGTTAGAGTAAGTGTTAGGGTTAGGGTTAGGGATAAGGTAAGGGTAAGGGTTAGGGTTAGTGGTTAGGGTTAGTGTTATGGTTAGGTTTAGGGTTAGGGTTAGAGTAAGGGTAAGGGTGAGTGATAGGGTTAGGGATAGAGTTATGGTTAGGTTTAGGGTTAAGGTTAGGGTTAGGGAAAGTGTTAGGGTTAGGTTTAGGGTCAGGGTTAGGGTAAGGGTTAGGGTTAGGGGTTACTGTTAGGTTTGGGGTTGGGGTTAGGGGTTAGGGTTAGGTTTAGGGTTAGGGTGAGGGAAAGGGTTAGGGTTAAGGTTAGGGTTAGGGTTAGATATAGGTTTAGGCTTAGGGTTAGGGTAAGGGTTAGGGTTAGGGTTAGGTTTTCGGTTAGGGTTTAGGGTTAGGGTTAGGCTAAGGTGAGGGTAAGGGTAGGGTTAGGGTTACGGTTAGGGTATGGGTTAGGGTTAGTGTTAGGGTAAGGGTAAGTGTTAGGGTTAGGGTTAGGGATAGGGTTAGGGTAAGGTTAGGGTTAGGGTTAGGTTTAGGGTTATGTTTAGGGTTTGGGTAAGTGTTAGGGTTAGGGTTAGGGTTAGGGATAGGGTAATGATAAGGGTTAGGGTTAGGGGTTAGGGTTAGGGTTAGGGTTAGGTGTAGGGTTAGGTTTAGAGTAAGGGTAAGGGAGAGGGTTAGGGTTAGGGTTAGGGTTAGGATTAGGGTTAGGGTTAGAGTTAGGGTAAGGATTAGGTTTTGGGGTTAGGGTTAGGGTTAGCATTAAGGTTAGGGTTAGGGTTAGGGTAAGGGTAAGGGTTAAATTTAGGGTTAGGGTTAGGGTTAGGGGTTAGGGTTAGGGTTAGGGTAAGGTATAGGGTTAGCATTAAGGTTAGGGTTAGGGTTAGGGTAATGGTAAGGGTTAGGTTTAGGTTAGGGTTAGGGTTAGGGTAAGGTTTAGGGTTAGGGTTAGGGTTAGGGTTATGGTTACGGTAAGGGTAAAGTTTAGGGTTAAGTTTAGGGTTAGGGTAAGGGTAAGGTTTAGGGTTAGGTTAGGTTTAAAGTTAGGGTTAGGGAAAGAATAATTGTTAGGGTTAGGGTTAGGGTTAGGGTAACAATTAGGGTTAGGGTTAGGTTTAGGGTAAGGTTTAGGGTTAGGGTTAGGTTTAGCATTAAGGTGAGGGTTAGGGTTAGGGTAAGGGTAAAGGTTAGGGTTAGGGTTCGTGTTAGGGTAAGGGTAAGGTTAGGGTTAGGGTTAGGTTTAGGGTTAGCATTAAGGTTAGGGTTAGGGTTAGGGTAAGGGTAAGGGTTAGGTTTAGGTTAGGGTTAGGGTTAGGGTAAGGGTTAGGGTTATGGTTAGGGTTAGGGTAAGGATTGGGGTTAGGGTTAGGGTTAGGGTAAGGGTTAGGTTTAGGGTTAGGATTAGCATTAAGGTTAGGATTAGGGTTAAGGTAAGGCTCAAGTTTAGGTTTAGGGTTAGGGTTAGGTTTAGGGTAAGGGTAAGGGTAAGGTTTAGGGTTAGGTTAGGTTTAAAGTTAGGGTTAGGGAAAGGGTAAGGGTTAGGGTTAGGGTTAGTGTTAGGGTAAGGATTAGGGTTAGGGTTAGGGTTAGGGTAACGGTTAGAGTTAGGGTTAGGGTTAGCATTAAGGTTAGGGATAGGGTTAGGGTAAGGGAAAGGGTTAGGGTTAGGGTTAAGGTTAGGGTAAGGGTTAGGGTTAGGGTTAGGGTTAGGGTTATGGTAAGAATAAGGGTTAGGTTTAGGTTTAGATTCAGGGTTAGGGTTAGGGTAAGGGTTAGGATTAGGTTTAGTGTTAGGTTTAGGGTTAAGGTTAGGGTTAGGGTTAGGGTTAGGGTAAGGGTTATGGTTAGGGTTAGGGTTAGGGTAAGGGTAAGGGTAAGGGCTAGGGTTAGGGTTATGGTTAGGGTTAGGGTAAGGTTTAGGGTTAGGGTTAGATTTAGGTTTAGGGTTAGGGTAAGGGTTAGGGTTAGGGTAAGGGAAAGGGTTAGGGTTATGGTTAAGGTTAGTGTAAGGGTTAGTTTTAGGGATAGGGTTAGGGTTAGGGTTAGGTTTAGGGTTAGGGTTACGGTAAGGGTAACGGTTAGGTTTAGGTTTAGGTTCTGGTTTACGGTTAGGGTAAGGGTTAGGGTTATGGTTAGGGTGAAGGTTAGTGTTATGATTAGGGTTAGGGTTAGTGTTAGGTTTATTGTTAAGGTTAGGGTTAGGGTTAGGTTAAGGGTAAGGTTTATGGTTAGGTTTAGGGTTAGGGTTAGGGTTACGGTAAGGGTTAGGGTTAGGGTGAAGGTTAGGGTCAGGGTTAGGGTTAGGGTTAGGGTAAGGTTAAGGCCTAGGGTTAGGGTTAGGGGTAGGTTTAGGCTAAGGGTTTGGGTTAGGGTTAGGGTTAGGTTTGAGTTTAGTTTTAGGGTTAGGTTAAGGGTAAGGGTTAGATTTAGGGCTAGAGTTAAGGTTAGGGTTAGGGTTAGGGTTAGGGTAAGGGTAAGGGTAAGGTTTAGGGTTAGGGTTAGGGTTAGGGTTAGGGAATGGGTAAGGGTTAGGGTTAGGGTTAGGGTAAGGATTAGGGTTAGGGTTAGGGTTAGGGTAATGGTTAGGCTGAGGTTAGGTTTAGCAAAAGGTTAGAGTTAGGGTTAGGGTAAAGGTTAGGGTTAGGGTTAGGGTAAGGTTTAGGGTTAGGGTTAGGGTTAGGGTTAAGTTTAGGGTTAGGGTTAGGGTAAGGGTTAGGGTTAGGGTTAGGGGTTAGGGTTAGGGTTAGGGTTAGGTGTAGGGTTAGGTTTAGAGTAAGGTTAAGGGAGAGGGTTAGGGTTAGGGTTAGGGTTAGGTTTAGGGTTAGGGTTAGGGTTAGGGTAAGAATTAGGTTTCGGGTTAGGGTTAGGGTTAGCATTAAGGTTAGGGTTAGGATTAGGGTAAGGGTAAGGGTTAAATTTAGGGTTAGGTTTAGGGGTTAGGGTTAGGTTTAGGGTAAGGTATAGGGTTAGCATTAAGGTTAGGGTTAGGGTTAGGGTAATGGTAAGGGTTAGGTTTAGGTTAGGGTTAGGGTTAGGGTAAGTTTTAGGGTTAGGTTTAGGGTAAGAATTAGGGTTAGGGTTAGGGTTAGGGTAAGGGGTAGGGTTAGGGTTAGGGTTAGGGTTAGCATTAGGGTTAGGGTTAGGTTTAGGGTTAAGGTAAGGATTAGGTTTAGGGTTAGTGTTAGGATTAGGGTTAGCATTAAGGTTAGGGTTAGGGTTCAGGTTAGGTTTAGGGTTAGAGTAAGGATAAGGGTTACGGATACAGTTAGGGTTAGTGTAAGTATTAGTGTTAGGGGTAGGGTTAGGTTAGGGTAAGGGTTAGGGTTAGGGTTAGGTTTAGGGTTAGGGTTAGGGTAAGGGTTAGGGTTAGGGTTAGTGTTAGGGTTAGCATTAAGGTTAGGGTTAGGGTTACGGTACGGGTAAGGGGTAGGGTTAGGGTTAGGGTTAGGGTTAGGATTAGGTTTAGGGTTAGGGTTTGGGTAAGGGTAAGGCTTAATGTTAGGGTTAGGTTTAGGGTTAGGTTTAGGGTAAGTGGTAGGGTTAGGGGTTAGGTTTAGTTTTAGGGTTATGGTTAGGGAAAGAGTAAGGGTTAGGGTTAGGTTTAGGGTTAGGGTCATGGTTAGGGTTAGGGTTAGGGTTAGGTTTAGGGTTAGGGTTAGTGTAAGGGTTAGGTTTAGGGTTAGGGTTAGGGTAAGGTTTATGGTTAGGGGTAGGGTTAGGGTAAGGGTAAGTGTTAGGGTTAGGGTTATGGTTAAGGTTAGTGTTAGGGTAAGGGTAAGTGGTAGGGTTAGGGTTAGAGTTAGGGTTAGGATTAGGGTAAGGTTAGGGTTAGGGTTAAGTTTAGGTTTAGGTTTAGGGTTAGAGTAAGTGTTAGGGTTAGGGTTAGGGATAAGGTAAGGGTAAGGGTTAGGGTTAGTGGTTAGGGTTAGTGTTATGGTTAGGTTTAGGGTTAGGGTAAGAGTAAGGGTAAGGGTGAGTGATAGGGTTAGGGATAGAGTTATGGTTAGGTTTAGGGTTAAGGTTAGGGTTAGGGAAAGTGTTAGGGTTAGGTTTAGGGTCAGGGTTAGGGTAAGGGTTAGGGTTAGGGGTTAGAGTTAGGTTTAGGGTTAGGGTTAGGGGTTAGGGTTAGAGTTAGGGTTGGGGTGAGGAAAAGGGTTAGGGTTAAGGTTAGGGTTAGGGTTAGATATAGGTTTAGGCTTAGGGTTAGGGTAAGGGTTAGGGTTAGGGTTAGGTTTTCGGTTAGGGTTTAGGGTTAGGGTTAGGGTAAGGTGAGGGTAAGGGTAGGGTTAGGGTTACGGTTAGGGTATGGGTTAGGGTTACTGTGAGGGTAAGGGTAAGTGTTAGGGTTAGGGTTAGGGTTAGGGTAAGGTTAGGGTTAGGGTTAGGTTTAGGGTTATGTTTAGGGTTTGGGTAAGTGTTAGGGTTAGGGTTAGGGTTACGTATAGGGTAATGGTAAGGGTTAGGGTTAGGGGTTAGGGTTAGGGTTAGGGTTAGGTGTAGGGTTAGGTTTAGATTAAGGGTAAGGGAGAGGGTTAGGGTTAGGGTTAGGGTTAGGGTTAGGGTTAGGATTAGGGTTAGGGTTAGGGTTAGGGTAAGGATTAGGTTTTGGGGTTAGGGTTAGGGTTAGCATTAAGGTTAGGGTTAGGGTTAGGGTAAGGGAAAGGGTTAAATTTAGGTTTAGGGGTTAGGGTTAGGGTTAGGGTAATGGTAAGGGTTAGGTTTAGGTTAGGGGTAGGGTTAGGGTAAGGTTTAGGGTTAGGGTTAGGGTTAGGGTTAGGTTTAGGGTTAGGGTTAGGGTTTGGGTTTGGGTTTGGGTTAGGCTTAGCATTAAGGTTAGGGTTAGGGTTACGGTAAGGGTAAAATTTAGGGTTAAGGTTAGGGTTAGGGTAAGGGTAAGGGTAAGGTTTAGGGTTAGGTTAGGTTTAAAGTTAGGGTTAGGGAAAGGGTAATTGTTAGGGTTAGGGTTAGGGTTAGGGTAACAATTAGGGTTAGGGTTTGGTTTAGGGTAAGGTTTAGGGTTAGGGTTAGGGTTAGCATTAAGGTGAGGGTTAGTGTTAGGGTAAGGGTAAAGGTTGGGGTTAGGGTTCGTGTTAGGGTAAGGGTAAGGTTAGGGTTAGGGTTAGGTTTAGGGTTAGCATTAAGGTTAGGGTTAGGGTTAGGGTAAGGGTAAGGGTTAGGTTTAGGTTAGGGTTAGGGTTAGGGTAAGGGTTAGGGTTATGGTTAGGGTTAGGGTAAGGATTGGGGTTAGGGTTAGGGTTAGGGTAAGGGTAAGGGTAAGGTTTAGGGTTAGGTTAGGTTTAAAGTTAGGGTTAGGGAAACGGTAAGGTTTAGGGTTAGGGTTAGTGTTAGGGTAAGGATTAGGGTAAGGGTTAGGGTTAGTGTAACGGTTAGAGTTAGGGTTAGGGTTAGCATTAAGGTTAGGGATAGGGTTAGGGTAAGGGAAAGGGTTAGGGTTAGGGTTAAGGTTAGGGTAAGGGTTAGGGTTAGGGTTAGGGTTAGGTTTAGGGTTATGGTAAGAATAAGGGTTAGGTTTAGGTTTAGATTCAGGGTTAGGGTTAGGGTAAGGGTTAGGATTAGGTTTAGTGTTAGGTTTAGGGTTAAGGTTATGTTTGGGGTTAGGGTAAGGGTAAGGGTTATGGTTAGGGTTATGTTTAGGGTAAGGGTAAGGGAAAGGGTTAGGGTTAGGGTTAAGGTTAGGGTAAGGGTTAGTTTTAGGGTTAGGGTTAGGGTTAGAGTTAGGTTTAGGGTTAGGGTTACGGTAGGGTAACGGTTAGGTTTAGGTTTAGGTTCAGGTTTACGGTTAGGGTAAGGGTTAGGGTTATTGTTAGGGTTAGGGTTACGGTTATGGTTAGGGTGAAGGTTAGTGTTAGGGTTAGGGTTAGGGTTAGCGTTAGGTTTATTGTTAAGGTTAGGGTTAGGGTTAGGGTAAGGGTAAGGTTTATGGTTAGGGTTAGGGTTAGGGTTAGGGTGAAGGTTAGGGTCAGGGTTAGGGTTAGGGTTAGGGTAAGGTTAAGGCCTAGGTTTAGGGTTACGGGTAGGTTTAGGCTAAGGGTTTGGGTTAGGGTTAGGGTTAGGTTTGAGTTTAGTTTTAGGGTTAGGTTAAGGGTAAGGGTTAGATTTAGGGCTAGAGTTAAGGTTAGGGTTAGGGTTAGGGTTAGGGTTAGGGTAAGGGTAAGGGTAAGGTTTAGGGTTAGGGTTAGGGTTAGGGTTAGGGTAAGGTTTAGGGTTAGGGTTAGGATTAGCGTTAAGTTTAGGGTTAGGGTTATTGTAATGGTTAGGGTTAGGGTTAGGGGTTAGGGTTAGGGTTAGGTGTAGAGTTAGGTTTAGAGTAAGTTTAAGGGAGAGGGTTAGGGTTAGGGTTAGGGTTAAGTTTAGGGTTAGGGTTAGGGTTAGGGTAAGGATTAGGTTTCGGGTTAGGGTTAGGGTTAGCCTTAAGGTTAGGGTTAGGATTAGGGTAAGGGTAAGGGTTAAATTTAGGGTTAGGGTTAGGGATTAGGGTTAGGGTTAGGGTACGGTATACGGTTAGCATTAAGGTTAGGGTTAGGGTTAGGGTAATGGTAAGGGTTAGGTTTAGGTTAGGGTTAGGGTTAGGGTAAGGTTTAGGGTTAGGTTTAGGGTAAGGATTAGGTTTAGGGTTAGGGTTAGGGTAAGGGTTAGGGTTACGGTTAGGGTTAGGGTTAGCATTAAGGTTAGGGTTAGGGTTATGGTAAGGGTAAAGTTTTGGGATAGGGTTAGTGTTAGCGTAAGGGTAACGGTAAGGTTGAGGGTTAGGTTAGGTTTAAAGTTAGGGTTAGGGAAAGGGTAATTGTTAGGGTTAAGGTTAGGGTTAGGGTAATGATTAGGGTTAGGGTTAGGTTTAGGGTAATGTTTAGGGTTAGGGTTAGGGTTAGCATTAAGGTTAATGTTAGGGTTTGGTAAGGGTAAGGGTTAGGGTTAGGGTTAGTGTTAGGGTAAGGATAAGGTTAGGGTTAGGGTTAGGTTTAGGGTTAGCATTAAGGTTAGGGTTAGGGTTAGGGTAAGGGTAAGGGTTAGGTTTAGGTTAGGGTTAGGGTAAGGGTAAGGGTTAGGGTTATGGTTAGGGTTAGGGTAAGGATTAGGGTTATGGTTAGGTTTAGGGTAAGGGTTAGGATTAGGGTTAGGGTTAGCATTATGGTTAGGGATAGTGTTAAGGTAAGGCTCAAGTTTAGGTTTAGGGTTAGGGTTAGGGTAAGGTTTAGGGTTAGGGTTAAGGCTATGGTTAGGGTTAGGATTAGGGTTAGGATTAGGCTTAGGGGTAGGATAAGGGTTAGGGTAAGGGTTAGGGTAAGGGTTAGGGTTAGGGTTTAGGGTTAGGGTTAGGTTTTTGGTGAGGGTAA
>JANJXV010001557.1:15000-25000 GCA_024803745.1 Megascapheus bottae | reverse complement strand
TAAGTTTAGGGTTAGGGTTAGGGTTAGGGTAAGTGTAAGGGTTAAATTTAGGGTTAGGGTTAGGGTTAGGGTTAGGGGTTAGGGTTAGGGTTAGGGTTAGGGTAAGGTATAGGGCTAGCATTAAGGTTAGGTTAGGTTTAGGGTAATGGTAATGGTTAGGTTTAGGTTTGGGTTGCGGTTAGGTTAAGGGTTAGGGTTAGGGTTAGGGTTAGGTTAAGGATTAGGGTTAGGGTTAGGGTTAGGGTAAGGGTTAAGGTTAGGGTTAGGGTTAGCATTAAGGTTATGGTTAGGTTTAGGGTAAGGTTAAAGTTTAGGGTTAGGGTTAGAGTTAGGGTAAGGGTAAGGGCAAGGTTTAGGGTTAGGTTAGGTTTAAAGTTAGGGTTAGGGAAAGGGTAAGGGTTAGGATTAGGGTTAGGGTAACGATTAGGGTTAGGGTTAGGGTAAGGGTTAGGGTTAGAGTTAGGGTTAGCATTAAGGTTAGGGTTAGGGTTAGGGTAAGGGTAAGGGTAAGGTTTAGGGTTAGGGTTAGTGTTAGGGTAAGGGTAAGTTTAGGGTTAGGGTTAGGGTTAGCATTAAGGTTAGGGTTAGGGTTAGGGTAAGGTTAAGGGTTAGGGTTAGGGTTAGGGTTAGGGTAAGGGTAAGGGTTAGGGTTAGGGTTAGGGTAAGGTTTATGGTTAGGGTTAGGTTTTGGTTTCGGGTTGGGGTTAGGGTAAGGGTTAAGGTTAGGATTAGTTTTAGGTTCAGGGTTAGGGTTAGGGTAAGGGTTGGGTTAGGGTGAGTGTTAGGTTTAGGGTTAAGGTTAGGGTTAGGGTTAGCGTAAGGGTAAGGGTTATGGTTAGGGTTAGGGATAGGTTTAGGGTTAGGGTTAGGGTTAGGGTAAGGGTTAGGGTTAGGGTGAAGTTTAGGGTTAGGGTTAGGGTTAGGTTTAGGGTAAGGGTAAGGGCTAGGGTGAGGTTTAGGGTTAGGCTTAGGCTTAGGCTAAGGGTTTGGTTTAGGGTTAGGGTTAGGTTTGAGATTAGTTTTAGGGTTAGGTTAAGGGTAAGCGTTAGGTTTAGGGTTAGGTTTAAGTTTAGGGTTAGGGTTAAGGTTAGGGTTAGGGTTAGGGTTAGGGTAATGGTTAGGCTTAGGGTTAGGTTTAGCAAAAGGTTAGGGTTAGGGTTAGGTAAGGGTAAGGGTTAGGCTTAGGTTTAGTGTTAGGGTTAGAGGTAGGGTTAGGGTTAGGGTAAGGGTAAGGCTTAGGGTTAGGGTTAGGGTAAGGTTTAGGGTTAGGGTTTAGGGTTAGGGTTAGGGTAAGGGTTAGGGTTTGGGTTCGGGTTAGGTTTAGGGTAAAAGTTAGGGTTAGGGTTAGGGTTAGGGTAAGGGTAAGTGTTAGGGTTAGGGTTAGGATTAGGGTAAGGGTAAGCATTATGGTTATGGTGAGGGTTAGGTTTAGATTTGGGGTTAAGGTAAGGGTTAGGGTTAGGAAAACTCTAAGGTTTAGGGTTAGGGTTAGGGTTAAGTTTAAGGTTAGGATTAGGGTAAGGGTTAGGGTTAGGGTTAGGGTTAGGGTTAAGGGTCAGGGGTATGATTTGGGTTAGTGTTAATGTTGGGTTTAAGGTTAGGGTTAGGGTAAGGGTAAGTGTTAGAGTTAGGGTTAGGGTTAGGGTAAAGGTTAGGGTTAGGGTTAGGGTTAGGGAAAGGGTAAGGGTTAGGTTTAGGGTTAGGTTTAGGGTAAGGATTAGGGTTAGGTTTAGGGTTAGGGTAAAGGTAAGGGTTAGGGTTAGGTTTAAGTTGAGTTTTAGGGTTAGGGTAAGGGTTAGGATTAGGGTTAGTGTTAGGTTTAGGGTTAAGGTTAGGATTAGGTTTACGGTAAGGGTAAGGGTTAGGGTTAGGGTTAGGGTTAGGGTTAGGGTTTAGGGTTAGTGTTAGGGTTAGTTTTAGGGTTAGGGTAAAGGTAAGTTTTAGGGTTAGGGTTAGGGTTAGGGGTTAGGGTTAGGGTTAGGGTTAGGGTCAGGTTTAGGGTCAGTTTTAGGTTTGGGGTTAGGGTTAGTGGAAGAGTAAGGGTTAGAGTTAGGGTTAGGGTTAGGGTAAGGGTTAGGGTTAGGGTTAGGTTTGGGGTTAGGTTTAGGTTAATGGTAAGTGTTAGGGATAGGGTTAGGGTTAGTTTTAGGGTTAGGGTTAGGGTTAGGGTTAGGGTAAGGTTAAGGGTTGGGGTTAAGTTTAGGGTTAGGGTTAGGTTACAGTTAGGGTAAGTATTAGGGTTAGGGTAAGGGTTAGGGTTAGGGTTAGGGTTAGCGTTAGGTTAAGGGTTAGGGTTAGGGTAAGCTTAAGGGTTAGAGTTAGGTTGAGGGTTGGGGTTATGGTTACGGTTAGGGTTAGTTTAAGGGTAAGCGTTAGGGTTAGGGTTAGGGTTAGGGTAAGGGTTAGGGTTAGGGTTATGGTTAGGATTAGAGGAAGAATTAGGGTTAGGATAAGGGTAAGGGTTAGGGTTAGGTTTAGGGTTAGGATTAGGGTTAGCATTAAGGTTAGGGTTATGGTTAGGGTTAGGGTTAGGGTTAGTGAAAGGGTAAGGGTTAGGTTTAGGGTTAGGGTATGGGTTAGGGTTAGCGTTAGGGTTAGGGTTATGGTTAGGGGATAGGGTTAGGGTTAGTGTTAGGGTTAGGTTTAGGGTTAGGGTATGGATAAGGGTTACGGATACGGTTAGGGTTAGGGTAAGGATAAGTGTTAGGGTTAGGGTTACGGTAAGGTTAGGGTAAGGGTTAGGGTTAGGGTTAGGTTTAGGGTTAGGTTTAGGGTTAGGCTACGGGTTAGGGTTAGGGTTAGGGTTAGGATTAGCATTAAGGTTAGGGTTAGGTTTAGGGTAAGGGTAATGGTTAGGGTTATGGTTAGGGTTAGGGGTTAGTGTTAGAGTTAGGTTTAGGTTTAGGGTTAGGGTTTGGGTAAGGGTAAGGGTAAGCGTTATGGTTATGGTTAGGGTTAGGTTTAGATTTGGGGTTAAGGTAAGGGTTAGGGTTAGGGTAACTATAAGGTTTAGGGTTAGGGTTAGGGTTAGGTTTAAGGTTAGCATTAGGGTAAGGGTTAGGGATAGGGTTAGGGTTAGGGTTAAGGGTCAGGGGTATGGTTTGGGTTAGTGTTAATGTTAGGTTTAAGGTTAGGGTTAGGGTAAGGGTAAGTGTTAGGGTTAGGGTTAGGGTTAGGGTAAAGGTTAGGGTTAGGGTTAGGTTTAGGGTTAGGGAAAGGGTAAGGGTTAGGGTTAGGGTTAGGGTTAGGGTAAGGGTTAGGTTTAGGGTTAGGGTGAATGTTGGGGTTAGGGTTATGGTTAGGTTTAGGTTTATGGTATAGGTAAGGGTTAGGGTTAGGTTTAAGTTGAGTTTTAGGGTTAGGGTAAGGGTTAGGGTTAGGGTTAGTGTTAGGTTTAGGGTTAAGGTTAGGGTTAGATTTAGGGTAAGGGTAAGGGTTAGGGTTAGGGTTAGGGTTTAGGGTTAGTGTTAGGGTTAGTTTTAGGGTTAGGGTAAAGGTAAGTTTTAGGGTTAGGGTTAGGGTTAGGGGTTAGGGTTAGGGTTAGGGTTAGGGTCAGGTTTAGGCTCAGGTTTAGGTTTGGGGTTAGGGTTAGTGGAAGAGTAAGGGTAAGAGTTAGGGTTAGGGTTAGGGTAAGGGTTAGGGTTAGGGTTAGGTTTGGGGTCAGGGTTAGGGTAATGGTAAGTGTTAGGGATAGGGTTAGGGTTAGTTTTAGGGTTAGGGTTAGGGTTAGGGTTAGGGTAAGGTTAGGGTTAGGGTTAGGGTTAGGGTTAGGGTTGGGGTTATGGTTAAGATTAGGGTTAGGGTTAGGGTTAGGGTTAGGGTTAGGGTTAGCGTTAGGTTAAGCGTTAGGGTTAGGGTAAGCTTAAGGGTTAGAGTTAGGTTTAGGGTTGGGGTTATGGTTAAGATTAGGGTTAGTTTAAGGGTAAGGATTAGGGTTAGGGTTAGGGTTAGGGTAAGGGTTAGGGTTAGGGTTATGGTTAGGATTAGAGGAAGAATTAGGTTTAGGATAAGGGTAAGGGTTAGGGTTAGGTTTAGGGTTAGGATTAGGGTTAGCATTAAGGTTAGGGTTATGGTTAGGGTTAGGGTTAGGGTTAAGGAAAGGGTAAGGGTTAGGTTTAGGGTTAGGGTATGGGTTAGGGTTAGCGTTAGGGTTAGGGTTAGGGTTAGGGTTAGGGGATAGGGTTAGGGTTAGTGTTAGGGTTAGGTTTAGGGTTAGGGTAAGGATAAGGGTTACGGATACGGTTAGGGTTAGGGTAAGGATTATTGTTAGGGTTAGGGTTACGGTAAGGTTAGTATAAGGGTTAGGGTTAGGGTTAGGTTTAGGGTTAGGTTTAGGGTTAGGGTACAGGTTAGGGTTAGTGTTAGTGTTAGGGTTAGCATTAAGTTTAGGGTTAGGTTTAGGGTAAGGGTAATGGTTAGGGTTAGGGTTAGGGGTTAGGGTTAGAGTTAGGTTTAGGTTTAGGGTTAGGGTTTGGGTAAGGGTAAGGGTTAATATTAGGGTTAGATTTAGGGTAAGTGTTAGGGTTAGGGGTTAGGTTTAGTGTTAGGGTTATGGTTAGGGAAAGAGTAAGGGTTAGGGTTAGGGTTAGGGCAAGTGTTAGGGTTAGGGATAGGGTTAGGGTTAGGGTTAAGGTTAGTGTTAGGGTTAGGTTTAGGGTTAGGTAAGGATAAGGGTTAGGGTAGGTTAGGGTTGGTGTTAAGGTTAGGGTTAGGGTTAGGGTTAGGGTTAGGATTAGGGTTAGGTTTAGGTTTAGGGTTAGGGTTAAGGTAAGTGTAATGGTTAGGGTTAGGGTTAGGGTTAGGGTTAAGGTTAGGGTTAGGGTTAGGGAAAGGATAAGGTTTAGGGTTAGGGTTAGTGTTAGGTTTAGGATTAGGGTAAGGTTAAGGGTTAGGGTTAAGGTAAGGATTACGGTTAGGGTTAGGGTTAGGGTTAGGCTAAGGGTTAGGGTTAGGGTGAGGGTTAGGGTTAGCATTAAGGTTGGCTTAGGGTTAGGGTAAGTGTCAGGGTTATGATTAGGGTTAGTGTTAGGTTTAGGGTTAGGGTAAGGGTAAGGGTTAGGGTTAAGTTTAGGGTTAGGGTTAAGGTTAGGTTTAGGGTTAGGGTTAGGATTAGGCTTAGGGTTAGGGTAAGGGTTAGGGTTAGGGTTAGGGTTAGGATTAGCGGTTAGTTTTGGGCTAGGGTTAGGGTTATGGTAAGGTTTAGGGTTAGGGTTAGGGTAAGGGTAAGTGTTATGGTTAGGGTTAGGGTTAGGGTTAGTGAAAGGGTAAGGGTTAGGTTTAGGGTTAGGGTATGGGTTAGGGTTAGCGTTAGGGTTAGGGTTATGGTTAGGGGATAGGGTTAGGGTTAGTGTTAGGGTTAGGTTTAGGGTTAGGGTAAGGATAAGGGTTACGGATACGGTTAGGGTTAGGGTAAGGATTAGTGTTAGGGTTAGGGTTACGGTAAGGTTAGGGTAAGGGTTAGGGTTAGGGTTAGGTTTAGGGTTAGGTTTAGGGTTAGGCTACGGGTTAGGGTTAGGGTTAGGGTTAGGATTAGCATTAAGGTTAGGGTTAGGTTTAGGGTAAGGGTAATGGTTAGGGTTATGGTTAGGGTTAGGGGTTAGTGTTAGAGTTAGGTTTAGGTTTAGGGTTAGGGTTTGGGTAAGGGTAAGGGTAAGCGTTATGGTTATGGTTAGGGTTAGGTTTAGATTTGGGGTTAAGGTAAGGGTTAGGGTTAGGGTAACTATAAGGTTTAGGGTTAGGGTTAGGGTTAGGTTTAAGGTTAGGATTAGGGTAAGGGTTAGGGATAGGGTTAGGGTTAGGGTTAAGGGTCAGGGGTATGGTTTGGGTTAGTGTTAATGTTAGGTTTAAGGTTAGGGTTAGGGTAAGGGTAAGTGTTAGGGTTAGGGTTAGGGTTAGGGTAAAGGTTAGGGTTAGGGTTAGGGTTAGGGTTAGGGAAAGGGTAAGGGTTAGGGTTAGGGTTAGGGTTAGGGTAAGGGTTAGGTTTAGGGTTAGGGTGAATGTTGGGGTTAGGGTTATGGTTAGGTTTAGGTTTATGGTATAGGTAAGGGTTAGGGTTAGGTTTAAGTTGAGTTTTAGGGTTAGGGTAAGGGTTAGGGTTAGGGTTAGTGTTAGGTTTAGGGTTAAGGTTAGGGTTAGATTTAGGGTAAGGGTAAGGGTTAGGGTTAGGGTTAGGGTTTAGGGTTAGTGTTAGGGTTAGTTTTAGGGTTAGGGTAAAGGTAAGTTTTAGGGTTAGGGTTAGGGTTAGGGTTAGGGTCAGGTTTAGGCTCAGGTTTAGGTTTGGGGTTAGGGTTAGTGGAAGAGTAAGGGTAAGAGTTAGGGTTAGGGTTAGGGTAAGGGTTAGGGTTAGGGTTAGGTTTGGGGTCAGGGTTAGGGTAATGGTAAGTGTTAGGGATAGGGTTAGGGTTAGTTTTAGGGTTAGGGTTAGGGTTAGGGTTAGGGTAAGGTTAAGGGTTGGGGTAAAGTTTAGGGTTAGGGTTAGGTTACAGTTATGGTAAGTATTAGGGTTAGGGTAAGGGTTAGGGTTAGGGTTAGGGTTAGCGTTAGGTTAAGCGTTAGGGTTAGGGTAAGCTTAAGGGTTAGAGTTAGGTTTAGGGTTGGGGTTATGGTTAGGGTTAGGGTTAGTTTAAGGGTAAGGATTAGGGTTAGGGTAAGGGTTAGGGTTAGGGTTATGGTTAGGATTAGAGGAAGAATTAGGGTTAGGATAAGGGTAAGGGTTAGGGTTAGGTTTAGGGTTAGGATTAGGGTTAGCATTAAGGTTAGGGTTATGGTTAGGGTTAGGGTTAGGGTTAAGGAAAGGGTAAGGGTTAGGTTTAGGGTTAGGGTATGGGTTAGGGTTAGCGTTAGGGTTAGGGTTAGGGTTAGGGTTAGGGGATAGGGTTAGGGTTAGTGTTAGGGTTAGGTTTAGGGTTAGGGTAAGGATAAGGGTTACGGATACGGTTAGGGTTAGGGTAAGGATTAGTGTTAGGGTTAGGGTTACGGTAAGGTTAGTATAAGGGTTAGGGTTAGGGTTAGGTTTAGGGTTAGGTTTAGGGTTAGGGTACAGGTTAGGGTTAGGGTTAGTGTTAGGGTTAGCATTAAGTTTAGGGTTAGGTTTAGGGTAAGGGTAATGGTTAGGGTTAGGGTTAGGGGTTAGGGTTAGAGTTAGGTTTAGGTTTAGGGTTAGGGTTTGGGTAAGGGTAAGGGTTAATATTAGGGTTAGATTTAGGGTAAGTGTTAGGGTTAGGGGTTAGGTTTAGTGTTAGGGTTATGGTTAGGGAAAGAGTAAGGGTTAGGGTTAGGGTTAGGGCAAGTGTTAGGGTTAGGGATAGGGTTAGGGTTAGGGTTAAGGTTAGTGTTAGGGTTAGGTTTAGGGTTAGGTAAGGATAAGGGTTAGGGTAGGTTAGGGTTGGTGTTAAGGTTAGGGTTAGGGTTAGGGTTAGGGTTAGGATTAGGGTTAGGTTTAGGTTTAGGGTTAGGGTTAAGGTAAGTGTAATGGTTAGGGTTAGGGTTAGGGTTAGGGTTAAGGTTAGGGTTAGGGTTAGGGAAAGGATAAGGTTTAGGGTTAGGGTTAGTGTTAGGTTTAGGATTAGGGTAAGGTTAAGGGTTAGGGTTAAGGTAAGGATTACGGTTAGGGTTAGGGTTAGGGTTAGGCTAAGGGTTAGGGTTAGGGTGAGGGTTAGGGTTAGCATTAAGGTTGGCTTAGGGTTAGGGTAAGTGTCAGGGTTATGATTAGGGTTAGTGTTAGGTTTAGGGTTAGGGTAAGGGTAAGGGTTAGGGTTAAGTTTAGGGTTAGGGTTAAGGTTAGGTTTAGGGTTAGGGTTAGGATTAGGCTTAGGGTTAGGGTAAGGGTTAGGGTTAGGGTTAGGGTTAGGATTAGCGGTTAGTTTTGGGCTAGGGTTAGGGTTATGGTAAGGTTTAGGGTTAGGGTTAGGGTAAGGGTAAGTGTTATGGTTAGGGTTAGGGTTAGGGTTAGTGAAAGGGTAAGGGTTAGGTTTAGGGTTAGGGTATGGGTTAGGGTTAGCGTTAGGGTTAGGGTTATGGTTAGGGGATAGGGTTAGGGTTAGTGTTAGGGTTAGGTTTAGGGTTAGGGTAAGGATAAGGGTTACGGATACGGTTAGGGTTAGGGTAAGGATTAGTGTTAGGGTTAGGGTTACGGTAAGGTTAGGGTAAGGGTTAGGGTTAGGGTTAGGTTTAGGGTTAGGTTTAGGGTTAGGCTACGGGTTAGGGTTAGGGTTAGGGTTAGGATTAGCATTAAGGTTAGGGTTAGGTTTAGGGTAAGGGTAATGGTTAGGGTTATGGTTAGGGTTAGGGGTTAGTGTTAGAGTTAGGTTTAGGTTTAGGGTTAGGGTTTGGGTAAGGGTAAGGGTAAGCGTTATGGTTATGGTTAGGGTTAGGTTTAGATTTGGGGTTAAGGTAAGGGTTAGGGTTAGGGTAACTATAAGGTTTAGGGTTAGGGTTAGGGTTAGGTTTAAGGTTAGGATTAGGGTAAGGGTTAGGGATAGGGTTAGGGTTAGGGTTAAGGGTCAGGGGTATGGTTTGGGTTAGTGTTAATGTTAGGTTTAAGGTTAGGGTTAGGGTAAGGGTAAGTGTTAGGGTTAGGGTTAGGGTTAGGGTAAAGGTTAGGGTTAGGGTTAGGGTTAGGGTTAGGGAAAGGGTAAGGGTTAGGGTTAGGGTTAGGGTTAGGGTAAGGGTTAGGTTTAGGGTTAGGGTGAATGTTGGGGTTAGGGTTATGGTTAGGTTTAGGTTTATGGTATAGGTAAGGGTTAGGGTTAGGTTTAAGTTGAGTTTTAGGGTTAGGGTAAGGGTTAGGGTTAGGGTTAGTGTTAGGTTTAGGGTTAAGGTTAGGGTTAGATTTAGGGTAAGGGTAAGGGTTAGGGTTAGGGTTAGGGTTTAGGGTTAGTGTTAGGGTTAGTTTTAGGGTTAGGGTAAAGGTAAGTTTTAGGGTTAGGGTTAGGGTTAGGGTTAGGGTCAGGTTTAGGCTCAGGTTTAGGTTTGGGGTTAGGGTTAGTGGAAGAGTAAGGGTAAGAGTTAGGGTTAGGGTTAGGGTAAGGGTTAGGGTTAGGGTTAGGTTTGGGGTCAGGGTTAGGGTAATGGTAAGTGTTAGGGATAGGGTTAGGGTTAGTTTTAGGGTTAGGGTTAGGGTTAGGGTTAGGGTAAGGTTAAGGGTTGGGGTAAAGTTTAGGGTTAGGGTTAGGTTACAGTTATGGTAAGTATTAGGGTTAGGGTAAGGGTTAGGGTTAGGGTTAGGGTTAGCGTTAGGTTAAGCGTTAGGGTTAGGGTAAGCTTAAGGGTTAGAGTTAGGTTTAGGGTTGGGGTTATGGTTAGGGTTAGGGTTAGTTTAAGGGTAAGGATTAGGGTTAGGGTAAGGGTTAGGGTTAGGGTTATGGTTAGGATTAGAGGAAGAATTAGGGTTAGGATAAGGGTAAGGGTTAGGGTTAGGTTTAGGGTTAGGATTAGGGTTAGCATTAAGGTTAGGGTTATGGTTAGGGTTAGGGTTAGGGTTAAGGAAAGGGTAAGGGTTAGGTTTAGGGTTAGGGTATGGGTTAGGGTTAGCGTTAGGGTTAGGGTTAGGGTTAGGGTTAGGGGATAGGGTTAGGGTTAGTGTTAGGGTTAGGTTTAGGGTTAGGGTAAGGATAAGGGTTACGGATACGGTTAGGGTTAGGGTAAGGATTAGTGTTAGGGTTAGGGTTACGGTAAGGTTAGTATAAGGGTTAGGGTTAGGGTTAGGTTTAGGGTTAGGTTTAGGGTTAGGGTACAGGTTAGGGTTAGGGTTAGTGTTAGGGTTAGCATTAAGTTTAGGGTTAGGTTTAGGGTAAGGGTAATGGTTAGGGTTAGGGTTAGGGGTTAGGGTTAGAGTTAGGTTTAGGTTTAGGGTTAGGGTTTGGGTAAGGGTAAGGGTTAATATTAGGGTTAGATTTAGGGTAAGTGTTAGGGTTAGGGGTTAGGTTTAGTGTTAGGGTTATGGTTAGGGAAAGAGTAAGGGTTAGGGTTAGGGTTAGGGCAAGTGTTAGGGTTAGGGATA
>JANJXV010001557.1:0-10000 GCA_024803745.1 Megascapheus bottae | reverse complement strand
AGGTTATGGTTAGGTTTAGGGTAAGGTTAAAGTTTAGGGTTAGGGTTAGATTTAGGGTAAGGGTAAGGGTAAGGTTTAGGGTTAGGTTAGGTTTAAAGTTAGGGTTAGAGAAAGGGTAAGGGTTAGGATTAGGGTTAGGGTAACGATTAGGGTTAGGGTTAGGGTAAGGGTTAGGGTTAGAGTTAGGGTTAGCATTAAGGTTAGGGTTAGGGTTAGGGTAAGGGTAAGGGTAAGGTTTAGGGTTAGGGTTAGTGTTAGGGTAAGGGTAAGGTTAGGGTTAGGGTTAGGGTTAGGGTTAGCATTAAGTTTAGGGTTAAGGTTAGGGTAAGGTTAAGGGTTAGGGTTAGGGTTAGGGTTAGGGTAAGGGTAAGGGTTAGTGTTAGGGTTACGGTAAGGTTTATGGTTAGGGTTAGGTTTTGGTTTCGGGTTGGGGTTAGGGTAAGTGTTAGGGTTAGGTTTAGGTTTAGGTTCAGGGTTAGGGTTAGGGTAAGGGTTGGGTTAGGGTGAGTGTTAGGTTTAGGGTTAAGGTTAGGGTTAGGATTAGGGTAAGGGTAAGGTTTATGGTTAGGGTTAGGGATAGGTTTAGGGTTAGGGTTAGGGTTAGGGTAAGGGTTAGGGTTAGGGTGAAGGTTAGGGTTAGGGTTAGGGTTAGGTTTAGGGTAAGGGTAAGGGCTAGGGTGAGGTTTAGGGTTAGGCTTAGGCTTAGGCTAAGGGTTTGGTTTAGGGTTAGGGTTAGGTTTGAGATTAGTTTTAGGGTTAGGTTAAGGGTAAGGGTTAGGTTTAGGGTTAGGTTTAAGTTTAGGGTTAGGGTTAGGGTTAGGGTTAGGGTAATGGTTAGGCTTAGGGTTAGGTTTAGCAAAAGGTTAGGGTTAGGGTTAGGGTAAGGGTAAGGGTTAGGCTTAGGTTTAGTGTTAGGGTTAGAGGTAGGGTTAGGGTTAGGGTAAGGGTAAGGCTTAGGGTTAGGGTTAGGGTAAGGTTTAGGGTTAGGTTTTAGGGTTAGGGTTAGGGTAAGGGTTAGGGTTTGGGTTCGGGTTAGGTTTAGGGTAAAAGTTAGGGTTAGGGTTAGGGTTAGGGTAAGGGTAAGTGTTAGGGTTAGGGTTAGGATTAGGGTAAGGGTAAGCGTTATGGTTATGGTTAGGGTTAGGTTTAGATTTGGGGTTAAGGTAAGGGTTAGGGTTAGGAAAACTCTAAGGTTTAGGGTTAGGGTTAGGGTTAAGTTTAAGGTTAGAATTAGGGTAAGGGTTAGGGTTAGGGTTAGGGTTAGGGTTAAGGGTCAGGGGTATGGTTAGGGTTAGTGTTAATGTTAGGTTTAAGGTTAGGGTTAGGGTAAGGGTAAGTGTTAGGGTTAGGGTTATGGTTAGGGTAAAGGTTAGGGTTAGGGTTAAGGTTAGGGAAAGGGTAAGGGTTAGGGTTAGGGTTAGGTTTAGGGTAAGGATTAGGGTTAGGTTTAGGGTTAGGGTAAATGTTAGGGTTAGGGTTATGTTTAGGTTTAGGGTTATGGTAAAGGTAAGGGTTAGGGTTAGGTTTAAGTTGAGTTTTAGGGTTAGGGTAAGGGTTAGTGTTAGGGTTAGTGTTAGGTTTAGGGTTAAGGTTAGGGTTAGGTTTAGGGTAAGGGTAAGGGTTAGGGTTAGGGTTAGGTTTTAGGGTTAGTGTTAGGGTTAGTTTTAGGGTTAGGGTAAAGGTAAGTTTTAGGGTTAGGGTTAGGGTTAGGGGTTAGGGTTAGGGTTAGGGTCAGGTTTAGGGTCAGGTTTAGGTTTGGGGTTAGGGTTAGTGGAAGAGTAAGGGTTAGAGTTAGGGTTAGGGTGAGGGTAAGTGTTAGGGTTACGGTGAGAGTAAGGGTTAGGGTTAGGGTTACGGTTAGGGCTAGAGATAGGGTTAGGGTCAGGGTTAGGGTTAGGATTACGGTAAGGGTTAGGTTTAGGGTTAGGGTTATGTTTAGGTTTAGGTTTAGGGTTAGAGTAGGTGTTAGGGTTAGGGTTAGGGATACGGTAAGGGTAAGGGTTAGGGTTAGTGGTTAGGGTTAGTGTTATGGTTAGGTTTAGGGTTAGGGTTAGAGTAAGGGTAAGTGTGAGTGAAAGGGTTAGGGATAGAGTTAGGGTTAGGTTTAGGGTTAAGGTTAGGGTTAGGGAAAGGGTTAAGGTTAGGGTAAGTGTTAGGATTAAGGTAAGGGTTAGGGTTAGGGTTAGAGTTAGGTTTAGAGTTATTTGTTAGGGTTAGTGTAAGTGTAAGTGTTAGGGTTAGGGTTATGATTAGGGTTAGGGTTAGGGTTAGTGTTTATGTTAGGTTTAGGGTTAGGGTTAGGCTAAGGATAAGGGTTAGGTTTAGGGTTAGGGTTAGGGTTAAGGTTTGGGTTAGGGTTAGGATTAGGGTTAGGATTAGGGTTAGGGTAAGGGTAAGGGTTAGGGTTAAGATTAGGGTTAGGGTTAAGGTTAGGGTTAGGGTTAGGGTTAGGGTTATGTTTAGGATTACGTTTAGGGTTAGGGTAAAGTTTAGAGTTAGGGTTTAGGGTTAGGATTTAGGGTTAGGGTTAGGGTGAGAGTAAGGGTTAGGGTTAGGGTTACGGTTAGGGCTAGAGATAGGGTTAGGGTAAGGGTTAGGGTTAGGGTTAGGGTTAGGGTTAGCATTAAGTTTAGGCTTAGGGTTAGGGTAAGGGTAAGGGTTATGGTTAGGGTTAGTGTTAGGTTTAGGGTTACGGTAAGGGTAAGGGTTAGGGTTAAGATTAGGGTTAGGGTTAAGGTTAGGGTTAGGGTTAGGGTTAGGTTTAGGATTACGTTTAGGGTTAGGGTAAAGTTTAGAGTTAGGGTTAGGGTTAGGATTTAGGGTTAGTGTTAGGGTGAGAGTAAGGGTTAGGGTTAGGGTTATGGTTAGGGTTAGAGATAGGGTTAGGGTTAGGGTAAGGGTAAGGGTTAAGGTTAGGGTTAGGGTTAGGGTTAGGATTGGCGGTTAGGGTTGGGCAAGGGTTAGGGTTAGGGTTATGGTTAGTGTTAGGGTTAGGGATAGGGTAAGGGTTAGGGTAAGGGTTAGGTTTAGGGTTAGGGTTAGGGATAGGGTATGTGTAAGGGTTAGGGTTATGGGTTAGGATTAGGGTTAGGGTTAGTGTAAGGGTAAGGGAGAGTGTTAGGATTAGGGTTAGGGTTAGGGTTAGGGTTAGGTTTAGGGTTAGGGTTAGTGTTATGGTAAGGATTAGGTTTCGGGTTAGGGTTAGAGTTAGAATTAAGGATAGGGTTAGGGTTAGGGTTAGGGTAAGGGTACGGGTTAAATTTAGGGTTAGGGTTAGGGTTAGGTGTTAGGGTTAGGGTTAGGGTTTGTGTAAGGTATAGGGTTAGCATTAAGGTTAGGTTAGGGTTAGGGTAAGGGTAATGGTTAGGTTTAGTTTTGGTTTAGGGTTAGGTTAAATTTTAGGGTTAGGGTTAGGGTTAGGTTAAGGATTAGGGTTAGGGTTAGGGTTAGGGTTAGGGTAAGGGTTAGGGTTAGGGTTAGGGTTAGCATTAAGGTTATGATTAGGGTTAGGGTAAGGGTAAAGTTTAGGGTTAGGGTTAGAGTTATGGTAAGGGTAAGGGTAAGGTTTAGGGTTAGGTTAGGTTTAAAGTTAGGGTTAGGGAAAGGGTAAGGGTTAGGATTAGGGTTAGGGTAACGATTAGGGTTAGGGTTAGGGTAAGGGTTAGGGTTAGGGTTAGGGTTAGCATTAAGGTTAGGGTTAGGTTTAGGGTAAGGGTAAGGGTAAGGGTTAGGGTTAGGGTTAGTGTTAGTTTAAGGGTAAGGTTAGGGTTAGGGTTAGGGTTAGGGTTAGCATAAAGGTTAGGGTAAGGGTTAGGGTAAGGGTAAGGGTTAGGTTTATGTTAGGGTTAGGGTTAGGGTAAGGGTTAGGGTTATGGTTAGGGTTAGGGTAAGGATTAGGGTTAGGGTTAGGGTTAGGGTAAGGGTTAGGGTTAGGGTTAGGGCTAGGGTCAGCATTAAGGTTAGGGTTAGGGTTACGGTAAGGGTAAAGTCTAGGGTTAGGGTTAGGGTTAGGGTAATGGTAACGGTTAGGGTTAGGATTAGGTTAGGTTTAAAGTTAGGGTTAGGGAAAGGGTAAGGGTTAGAGTTAGTGTCAGGCTTAGGGTAAGGATAAGGGTTAGGGTTAGGGTTAGGGTAAGGGTTAGGGTTAGGTTTAGGGTTAGCATTAAGGTTAGGGTTAGGGTTAGGGTAAGGGTAAGGGTTAGGGTTACGGTTAGGGTTAGGGTAAGGGTAAGGGTTAGGGTTAGGGTTAGGGTAAGGTTTATGGTTAGGTTTAGGTTTTGGTTTATGGTTAGGGTTAGGGTAAGTGTTAGGGTTAGGGTTAGGTTTAGGTTCAGGGTTAGGGTTAGGGTAAGGGTTAGGGTTAGGGTGAGTGTTAGGTTTAGGGTTAAGGTTAGGGTTAGGGTTAGGGTAAGGGTAAGGGTTATGGTTAGGGTTAGGGATAGGTTTAGGATTAGGGTTAGGGTAAGGGTTAGGGTTAGGGTAAAGGTTAGGGTTAGGGTTAGGGTTAGGTTTAGGGTATGGGTAAGGGCTACGGTTAGGGTTAAGGTTAGGGTTAGGCTTAGGCTAAGGGTTTGGGCTAGGATGAGGGTTAGGTTTGAGTTTAGTTTTAGGGTTAGGTTAATGGTAAGGGTTAGGTTTAGGCTTAGGATTAAGTTTAGGGTTAGGGTTACGGTAAGGGTAAGGTTAAGGGTAAGGTTTAGGGTTTTGGTTAGGGAAAGTGTAAGGGTTAGGGTTAGGGTTAGGGTAAGGATTAGGGTTCGGGTTAGGTTTAGGGTAATGTTTAGGCTTACGGTTAGGTTTAGCAAAAGGTTAGGGTTAGAGTTAGGGTAAGTGTAAGGGTTAGGCTTAGGGTTAGTGTTAGGGTTAGAGGTAGGGTTAGAGTTAGGGTAAGGGTAAGGCTTAGGGTTAGGGTTAGGGTAAGGTTTAGGGTTAGGGTTTAGGGTTAGGGTTAGGGTAAGGGGTAGGATTTGGGTTCGGGTTAGGTTTAGGGTAAAAGTTAGGGTTATGGTTAGGGTTAGGGTAAGGGTAAGTGTTAGGTTTAGGGTTAGGGTTAGGGTAAGGGTAAGCGTTATGGTTATGGTTAGGGTTAGGTTTAGGTTTGGGGTTAAGGTAAGCGTTAGGGTTAGGGTAACTGTAAGGGTTAGGGTTAGGGTTAGGGTTAGGGTTAGGTTTAAGGTTAGGATTAGGGTAAGGGTAAGTGTTAGGGTTAGGGTTCGGGTTAGGGTTAAGGGTCAGGTGTATGGTTAGGGTTAGTGTTAAGGTTAGGTTTAAGGTTAGGGTTAGGGTAAGGGTAAGTGTTAGGGTTAGGGTTAGGGTAAAGGTTAGGGTTAGGGTTAGGGTTAGGGTGAGGGAAAGGGTAAGGGTTAGGTTTAGGGTTATGTTTAGGGTAAGGATTAGGGTTATGTTTAGGGTTAGGGCAAATGTTAGGGTTAGGGTTAGGGTTATGGTTAGGTTTAGGGTTAGGTTTAGGTTGAGGGTTAGGGTTAGGGTAAGGGTTAGGGTTAGGTTTAGGGTTAGGTTTAGGGTTAAGGTTAGGGTTAGGTTTAGGGTAAGGGTAAGGGTTAGGGTTAGGGTTAGAGTTTAGGGTTAGTGTTAGGGTTAGTTTTAGGGTTAGGGTAAAGGTAAGTTTTAGGGTTAGGGTTAGGGTTAGGGGTTAGGGTTAGGGTTAGGGTTAGGATCAGGTTTAGGGTTAGGTTTAGGTTTGGGGTTAGGGTTAGTGGAAGAGTAATGGTTAGAGTTATGGTTAGGGTTAGGGTAAGGGTTAGGGTTAGGGTTAGGTTTGGGGTTAGGGTTAGGGAAATGGTAAGTGTTAGGGATAGGGTTACGGTTAGTTTTAGGGTTAGGGTTAGGGTTAGGGTTAGGGTAAGGTTAAGGGTTGGGGTTAAGTTTAGGGTTAGGGTTAGGTTGCAGTTAGGGTAAGTATTAGGGTTAGGGTAAGGGTTAGGGTTAGGGTTAGGGTTAGCGTTAGGTTAAGGGTTAGGGTTAGGGTAAGCTTAAGGGTTAGAGTTAGGTTTAGGGTTGGGGTTATGGTTAGGGTTAGGGTTAGTTTAAGGGTTAGGGTTAGGGTTAGGGTAAGGGTTAGGGTTAGGGTTATGGTTAGGATTAGAGGAAGAATTAGGGTTAGGATACGGGTAAGGGTTAGGGTTAGGGTTAGGGTTAGGATTAGGGTTAGCATTAAGGTTAGGGTTAGGGTTAGGGTTAGGGAAAGGGTAAGGGTTAGGTTTAGGGTTAGGGTATGGGTTACTGTTAGTGTTAGGGTTAGGGTTAGGGTTAGGTTTAGGAGTTATGGTCAGGGTTAGTGTTAGTGTTAGGTTTAGGTTTAGGGTAAGGATAAGGGTTACGGATACTGTTAGGGTTAGGGTAAGGATTAGTGTTAGTGTTAGTGTTAGGGTTAGGTTATTGTAAGGGTTAGGGTTAGGGTTAGGGGTTAGGGTTAGAGTTAGGTTTAGGGTTAGGGTAAGGATAAGGGTTAGGGTAGGTTAGGGTTGGTGTTAAGGTTAGGGTTAGGGTTAGGGTTAGGGTTAGGATTAGGGTTAGGTTTAGGTGTAGGGTTAGGGTTAAGGTAAGTGTAATGGTTAGGGTTAGGGTTAGGGTTAGGGTTAAGATTAGGGTTAGGGTTAGGGAAAGGTTAAGGTTTAGGGTTAGGGTTAGTGTTAGGTTTAGGATTATGGTAAGGGTAAGGGTTAGGGTTAAGGTAAGGATTACGGTTAGGGTTAGGGTTAGGGTTAGGCTAAGGGCTAGGGTTAGGGTGAGGGTTAGGGTTAGCATTAAGGTTAGGCTTAGGGCTAGGGTAAGGGTAAGGTTTATGATTAGGGTTAGTGTTAGGTTTAGGCTTAGGGTTAGGGTAAGGTTTAGGGTTAGGGTTAGGGTTAGGATTAGCGGTTAGTATTGGGCTAGGGTTAGGGTTATGGTAAGGTTTAGGGTTAGGGTTAGGGTAAGGGTAAGTGTTATGGTTAGGGTTAGGGTTAGGGTAAGGGTTAGGGTTAGGGTTAGGGTTAGGTTTAGGGTTAGATTTAGGGTTAGAGTAAGTGTTAGGGTTAGGGTTAGGGATAGGGTAAGGGTAAGGGTTAGGGTTAGTGGTTAGGGTTAGGGTTACGGTTAGGTTTAGGGTTAGGGTTAGAGTAAGGGTAAGGGTGAGTGATAGGGTTAGGGATAGAGTTAGGGTTAGGTTTAGGGTTAAGGTTAGGGAACGGGTTAGGGTTAGGGTTAGGGTCAGGGTTAGGGTAAGTGTTAGGGTTAGGGGTTAGATGTAGGGTTAGGGTTAGGGTTAGGGGTTAGAGTTAGGGTTAGGGTTATGGTGAGGGAAAGGGTTAGGGTAGGGTTAGGGTTAGAGTTAGTTTTAGGGTTAGGGTTAGGGTAAGGATTAGGGTTAGGGTTAGGGTTAGGATTAGCGGTTAGGTTTAGGCTTAGGGTTAGAATTAGGGTATGGGTTAGGGTTAGGGTTAGGGTAAGTGTTAGAGTTAGGGTTAGGTTTAGGGTTAGGTTTAGGGTTTGGGTAAGTGTTAGGGTTTGGGATAGGTTTAGGAATAGGGAAAGGGTAAGGGTTAGGGTTAGAGTTAGGTTTAGGGTTAGGGTTAGAGTAAGGGTAAGGGAGAGGGTTAGGGTTAGGGTTAGGGTTAGGTTTAGGGTTAGAATTAGGGTTAGGGTTAGGTATAGGGTTAAGGTAAGTATTAGGTTTAGGGTTAGTGTTAGGATTAGGGTTAGCATTAAGGTTAGGGTTAGGGTTCTGGTTAGGTTTAGGGTTAGAGTAAGGATAAGGGTTACGGATACAGTTAGGGTTAGTGTAAGTATTAGTGTTAGGGTTAGGGTTAGGTTAGGGTAAGGGTTAGGGTTAGGGTTAGGTTTAGGGTTAGGGTTAGGGTAAGGGTTAGGGTTAGGGTTAGTGTTAGGGTTAGCATTAAGGTTAGGGTTAGGGTTACGGTACGGGTAAGGGGTAGGGTTAGGGTTAGGGTTAGGGTTAGGGTTAGGTTTAGGTTTAGGGTTAGGGTTTGGGTAAGGGTAAGGCTTAATGTTATGGTTATGTTTAGGGTAAGTGTTAGGGTTAGGGGATAGGTTTAGTTTTAGGGCTATGGTTAGGGAAAGAGTAAGGGTTAGGGTTAGGGTTAGGGTTAGGGTCAGGGTTAGGGTTAGGGTTAGGGTTAGGTTTAGGCTTAGGGTTAGGGTAAGGGTTAGGTTTAGGGTTAGGGTTAGGGTAAGGTTTACGGTTAGGGGTAGGGTTAGGGTAAGGGTAAGTGTTAGGGTTAGGGTTAGGGTTAAGGTTAGTGTTAGGGTAAGGGTAAGTGTTAGGGTCAAGGTTAGAGTTAGGGTTAGTATTAGGGTAAGGGTTAGGGTTAGGGTTAGGTTTAGGTTTAGGTTTAGGGTTAGAGTAAGTGTTAGGGTTAGGGTTAGGGATAAGGTAAGGGTAAGGGTTAGGGTTAGTGGTTAGGGTTAGTGTTATGGTTAGGTTTAGGGTTAGGGTTAGAGTAAAGGTAAGGGTGAGTGATAGGGTTAGGGATAGAGTTATGGTTAGGTTTAGGGTTAAGCTTAGGGTTAGGGAAAGTGTTAGGGTTAGGTTTAGGGTCAGGGTTAGGGTAAGGGTTAGGGTTAGGGGTTAGAGTTAGGTTTAGGGTTAGGGTTAGGGGTTAGGGTTAGGGTTAGTGTAAGGGTTAGGGTGAGGGAAAGGGTTAGGGTTAGGGTTAGCATTAAGGTTAGGGGTTAGAGTTAGGTTTTCGGTTAGGGTTTAGGGTTAGGGTTAGGGTAAGGTGAGGGTAAGGGTAGGGTTAGGGTTAGGGTTAGGGTATGGGTTAGGTTTAGGGTTAGGGTAAGGGTAAGTGTTAGGGTTAGGGTTAGGGTTAGGGTTAGGGTTAGGGTAAGGTTAGGGTTAGGGTTAGGTTTAGGGTTATGTTTAGGGTTTGGGTAAGTGTTAGGGTTAGAGTTAGTGTTAGGGATAGGGTAAGGTTAAGGGTTAGGTTTAGGGTTAGGGTTAGGGTAAGGGTAAGCGTTATGGTTATGGTTAGGGTTAGGTTTAGGTTTGGGGTTAAGGTAAGCGTTAGGGTTAGGGTAACTGTAAGGGTTAGGGTTAGGGTTAGGTTTAGGTTTAAGGTTAGGATTAGGGTAAGGGTAAGTGTTAGGGTTAGGGTTCGGGTTAGGGTTAAGTGTCAGGTGTATGGTTAGGGTTAGTGTTAAGGTTAGGTTTAAGGTTAGGGTTAGGGTAAGGGTAAGTGTTAGGGTTAGGGTTAGGGTTAGGGTAAAGGTTAGGGTTAGGTTTAGGGTTAGGGTTAGGGTTAGGGAAAGGGTAAGGGTTAGGTTTAGGGTTAGGTTTAGGGTAAGGATTAGGGTTATGTTTAGGGTTAGGGTAAATGTTAGGGTTAGGGTTAGGGTTATGGTTAGGTTTAGGGTTAGGTTTAGGTTGAGGGTTAGGGTTAGGGTAAGGGTTAGCGTTAGGTTTAGGGTTAGGTTTAGGGTTAAGGTTAGGGTTAGGTTTAGGGTAAGGGTAAGGGTTAGGGTTAGGGTTAGGGTTTAGGGTTAGTGTTAGGGTTAGTTTTAGGGTTAGGTTAAAGGTAAGTTTTAGGGTTAGGGTTAGGGTTAGGGGTTAGGGTTAGGGTTAGGGTTAGGATCAGGTTTAGGGTTAGGTTTAGGTTTGGGGTTAGAGTTAGTGGAAGATTAATGGTTAGAGTTAGGGTTAGGGTTAGGGTAAGGGTTAGGGTTAGTGTTAGGTTTGGGGTTAGGGTTAGGGTAATGGTAAGTGTTAGGGATAGGGTTACGGTTAGTTTTAGGGTTAGGGTTAGGGTTAGGGTAAGGTTAAGGGTTGGGGTTAAGTTTAGGGTTAGGGTTAGGTTGCAGTTAGGGTAAGTATTAGGGTTAGGGTAAGGGTTAGGGTTAGGGTTAGGGTTAGCGTTAGGTTAAGGGTTAGGGTTAGGGTAAGCTTAAGGGTTAGAGTTAGGTTTAGGGTTGGGGTTATGGTTAGGGTTAGGGTTAGTTTAAGGGTAAGGGTTAGGGTTAGGGTTAGGGTTAGGGTAAG
>JANJXV010001556.1:0-104667 GCA_024803745.1 Megascapheus bottae | reverse complement strand
AATTCAGAATGGAGATGTGTGAAGTCATAGAATGGAGGTGTGTAAAGTCAGAATGGAGGTGTGTGAACTCATAGAATGGAGGTGTGTGAAGTCACAGAATGGAGGTGTGTGAAGTCACAGAATGGAGGTGTGTGAAGTCATAGAATGGAGGTGTTTTGAAGTCAGATTGGAGGTGTGTGAAGTCACAGAATGGAGGTGTTTCAACTCAGAATGGAGGTGTGTGAAGTCACAATGGAGGTGTGTGAAATAATAGAATGGTGGTGTGTGAAGTCACAGAATGGAGGTGTGGAAGTCATAGAATGGAGGTGTGTGAAGTCAGAATGGAGGTGTGTGAAGTCACAAAATAGAGGTGTGTGAAGTCATAGAGTGGAGGTGTGTGAAGTCATAGAGTGGAGGTGTGTGAAGTCATAGAATGGAGGTGTGTGAAATCATAGAATGGATGTGTGTGAACTCAATGAATGGAGGTGTGTGAATTCAGAATAGAGGTATGTGAAGTCATAGAATTGAGGTGTGAGAAGTCAGAATGGATGTGTGTGAACTCATAGAATGGTGGTGTGTGAAATCACTATTGAGGTGTGTGAAGTCATAGAATGGAGCTGTGTGAAGTCATAGAATGGAGGTGTGTGAAGTCACAGAATATAGGTGCGTGAACTCAGAATGGAGGTGTGTGAAGTCACAGAATGCAGGTGTGTGAAGTCATAGAATGGATGTGTGTGAAGTCATAGAATGGAGGTGTGTGAAGTCAGAATTGAGGTGTGTGAAGTCACAGAATTGAGGTGTGTGAAGTCACAGAATGGAGGTGTGTGAAGTCACAGAATGGAGGTGTGTGAAGTCATAGAATGAAGGTGTGTGAAGTCATAGAAGGATGTTTATGAAGTAAGAATGAAGGTGTGTCTAGTCATAGAATGGAGGTGTGTGAAGTCACAGAGTGGGGTGTGTGAAGTCATAGAATAAAGGTGTGTGAAGTCATAGAATGGAGGTGTGTGAAGTCACAGAATGGAGGTGTGTGAAGTCAAAATTGTGGTGTGTGACGTCACACATGGAGGTGTGTGAAGTCAGAATGGAGGTGTATGAACTCATAGATTGGAGGTGTGTGAAGTGACAGTGGAGGCGTGTGAAGTCATAGAATTGTGGGTTTTGATGTCAAAGAATGTAGGTGTATGAAGTCATAGAATGGAGGTGTGTGAGGTCAGATTGGAGGTGTGTGATATCACAGAATGAAGGTGTGTCAACTCAGAAATGAGGTATATGAAGTCATAGAATGGAGATGTGTGAAGTCAGACTGGAGGTGTGTGAAGTCACAGAATGGAGGTGTGTCAACTCAGAATGGAGGTGTGTGAAGTCACAATGGAGGTGTGTGAAGTCACAGAATGGAGGTGTGTGAAATCATAAAATGGAAGTGTGTGAAGTCATAGAATGGAGGTGTGTGAAGTCACAGACTGGAGGTGTGTGAAGTCAAAATTGTGGTGTGTGACGTCACACATGGAGGTGTGTGAAGTCAGAATGGAGGTGTATGAACTCATAGATTGGAGGTGTGTGAAGTGACAGTGGAGGCGTGTGAAGTCATAGAATGGTGGGTTTTGATGTCAAAGAATGTAGGTGTATGAAGTCATAGAATGGAGGTGTGTGAGGTCAGATTGGAGGTGTGTGATATCACAGAATGAAGGTGTGTCAACTCAGAAATGAGGTATATGAAGTCATAGAATGGAGATGTGTGAAGTCAGACTGGAGGTGTGTGAAGTCACAGAATGGAGGTGTTTCAACTCAGAATGGTGGTGTGTGAAGTCACAGAATGGAAGTGTTGAAGTCATAGAATGGAGGTATCTGAAATCATAAAATGGAAGTGTGTGAAGTCATAGAATGGAGGTGTGTGAAGTCATAGAATGGAGGTGTGTGAAGTCATAGACTGGAGGTGTGTGAAGCCATAGAATGGAGGTGTGTGAAGTCATAGAATGGAGGTTTGTGAAGTCACAGAAGGGAGGTGTGTGAAATCACAGAATGGAGTTGTGTGAAGTCACAATGGAGGTGTGTGAAGTCATAATGAAGGTGTGTGAAGTCATAGAATGGAGGTGTGTGAAATCACAGAATGGAGGTGTGTGAAGTCATAGAATGTAGGTGTGTAAAGTCACAGAATGGAGGTGTGGAAGTCATAGAATGGAGGTGTGTGAAGTCATAGACTGGAGGTGGGTGAAGTCATAGAATGGAGGTGTGTGAAGTCAAAGACTGGATGTGTATGAAGTCACAGAAGGGAGGTGTGTGAAATCACAGAATGGAGTTGTGTGAAGTCACAATGGAGGTGTGTGAAGGCATAATGAAGGTGTGTGAAGTCAAAGAGTGGAGGTGTGCGAAGTCATAGAATGGAGGTATGGGAAATCACAGAATGGAGGTGTGTGAAGTCACAGAATGTAGGTGTGTAAAGTCACAGAGTGGAGGTGTGTGAAGTCACAGAATGGAGGTGTGTGAAATCACAGATTGGAGGTGTGTGAAGTCACGGTATGTAGGTGTGTAATGTCACAGAATGGAGGTGTGTGAAGTCACAGAATGGAGGTGTGTGAAGTCATAGAATGGAGGTGTGTGAAGTCACAGAATGGAGGTGTGCGAATTAACAGAATGGAGGTGTGTGAAGTCCCAGAATGGAGGTGTGTGAAGTCATAGAATGGATGTGTGTGAAGTCATAGAAGGATGTTTGTGAAGTAAGAATGAAGGTGTGTCTAGTCATAGAATGGAGGTGTGTGAAGTCACAAAGTGGAGGAGTGTGAAGTCATAGAATGAAGGTGTGTGAAGTCATAGAATGGAGGTGTGTGAAGTCACAGAATGGAGGTGTGTGAAGTCATAGAATGGATGTGTGTGAAGTCACAGAATGGAGGTGTGTGAAGTCAGAAAAGATGTGTGCGAAGTCATAGAATGGAGGTGTGTGAATTCAGAATGGAGCTGTTTGAAGTCATAGAATGCAGGTGTGTTAAGTCAGAATGGAGGTGTGTGAACTCATAGAATGGAGGTTTGTGAATTCACAGAATGGAGGTGTGTGAAGTCACAGAATGGAGGTGTGTGAAGTCAGAATAGATGTGTGCGAAGACATAGAATGGAGGTGTGTGAATTCAGAATGGAGTTGTGTGAAGTCATAGAATGGAGGTGTGTTAAGTCAGAATGGAGGTGTGTGAACTCATAGAATGGAGGTGTGTGAAGTCACAGAATGGAGGTGTGTGAAGTCATAGAATGGAGGTGTTTTGAAGTCAGATTGGAGGTTTGTGAAGACACAGAATGGAGGTGTGTCAACTCAGAATGGAGGTGTGTGAAGTCACAATGGAGGTGTGAGAAGTCATAGAATGGTGGTGTGTGAAGTCACAAAATAGAGGTGTGTGAAGTCATAGAATGGAAGTGTGTGAAGTGATGGAATGGACGTGTGTGAAGTCAGAATGGAGGTGTGTGAAATCAGAATGGAGGTGTGTGAAGTCACAGAATGGAGGTTTGTGAAGTCATAGAATGGAGGTGTGTGAAGTCATAGAATGGATGTTTCTGAAGTAAGAATGCAGGTGTGTGAATCATACAATTGAGGTGTGTGAAGTCAAAATGGAGGTGTGTGAAGTGACAGAATGGAGGTGTGTGAACTCAAAGAATGGAGGTGTGTGAAGTCATGGAATGGAGGTGTGTGAAATCTAAGAATGGCGGTGTGTGAAGTCAAACAATGGAGGTGTGTGAAGTCACAGAATGGATTTGTGTGAAGACACAGAATGGAAGTGTGTGAAGTCAAAATGGAGGTGTGTGAAGTCTCAGAAAGTAGGTGTGTGAAGTCACAGAATGGAGGTGTGTCAAGGCAAAATTGTGGTGTGTGACGTCACAAATGGAGGTGTGTGAAGTCAGAATGGCGCTGTGTGAAAACATAGAATGGAGGTGTGTGAAGTCAAAATGGAGGTGTGTGAAGTCACAGAATGGAGGTGTGTGAAGTCACAGAATGGAGGTGTGTGAAGTCAAAATTGTGGTGTGTGACGTCACAAATGGAGGTGTGTGAAGTCAGAATGGCGCTGTGTGAAATCATAGAATGGAGGTGTGTGAAGTCAGAATGTAGGTGTATGAAGTCATAGAATGGAGGTGTGTGAAGTCAGATTGGAGATGTGTGATATCACAGAATGAAGGTTTGTCAACTCAGAAATGAGGTATATGAAGTCATAGAATGGAGGTGTGTGAAGTCAGACTGGAGGTGTGTGAAGTCACAGAATGGAGGTGTGTCAACTCAGAATGGAGGTGTGTGAAGTCACAGATTGGAGGTGTGTGAAGTCACAGAATGGAGGTGTGTGAAGTCATAGAATGGAGGTGTGTGAAGTCCTAGAATGGAGGTGTGTGAAGTCATAGACTGGAGGTGTATGAAGTCACAGAGGGAGGTGTGTGAAATCACAGAATGGAGTTGTGTGAAGTCACAATGGAGGTGTGTAAAGTCATAATGGAGGTGTGTGAAGTCAAAGAATGGAGGTGTGTGAAGTCATAGAATGGAGGTGTGTGAAATCACAGAATGGATGTGTGTGAAGTCACAGCATGTAGGTGTTGAAAGTCACAGAGTGGAGGTGTGTGAAGTCACAGAATAGAGGTGTGTGAAGTCAGAATAGATGTGTGCGAAGTCATAGAATGGAGGTGTGTGAATTCAGAATGGAGCTGTGTGAAGTCATAGAATGGAGGTGTGTAAAGTCAGAATGGAGGTGTGTGAACTCATAGAATGGAGGTGTGTGAAGTCACAGAATGGAGGTGTGTGAAGTCACAGAATGGAGGTGTGTGAAGTCATAGAATGGAGGTGTTTTGAAGTCAGATTGGAGGTGTGTGAAGTCACAGAATGGAGGTGTTTCAACTCAGAATGGAGGTGTGTGAAGTCACAATGGAGGTGTGTGAAATAATAGAATGGTGGTGTGTGAAGTCACAGAATGGAGGTGTGGAAGTCATAGAATGGAGGTGTGTGAAGTCAGAATGGAGGTGTGTGAAGTAACACAATAGAGGTGTGTGAAGTCATAGAGTGGAGGTGTGTGAAGTCATAGAGTGGAGGTGTGTGAAGTTATAGAATGGAGGTGTGTGAAATCATAGAATGGATGTGTGTGAAGTCAATGAATGGAGGTGTGTGAATTCAGAATAGAGGTATGTGATGTCATAGAATTGAGGTGTGAGAAGTCAGAATGGATGTGTGTGAACTCATAGAATGGTGGTGTGTGAAATCACTATTGAGGTGTGTGAAGTCATAGAATGGAGCTGTGTGAAGTCATAGAATGGAGGTGTGTGAAGTCACAGAATATAGGTGCGTGAACTCAGAATGGAGGTGTGTGAAGTCACAGAATGCAGGTGTGTGAAGTCATAGAATGGATGTGTGTGAAGTCATAGAATGGAGGTGTGTGAAGTCAGAATTGAGGTGTGTGAAGTCACAGAATTGAGGTGTGTGAAGTCACAGAATGGAGGTGTGTGAAGTCACAGAATGGAGGTGTGTGAAGTCATAGAATGAAGGTGTGTGAAGTCATAGAAGGATGTTTATGAAGTAAGAATGAAGGTGTGTCTAGTCATAGAATGGAGGTGTGTGAAGTCACAGAGTGGAGTGTGTGAAGTCATAGAATAAAGGTGTGTGAAGTCATAGAATGGAGGTGTGTGAAGTCACAGAATGGAGGTGTGTGAAGTCAAAATTGTGGTGTGTGACGTCACAAATGGAGGTGTGTGAAGTCAGAATGGAGGTGTATGAACTCATAGATTGGAGGTGTGTGAAGTGACAGTGGAGGCGTGTGAAGTCATAGAATGGTGGGTTTTGATGTCAAAGAATGTAGGTGTATGAAGTCATAGAATGGAGGTGTGTGAGGTCAGATTGGAGGTGTGTGATATCAGAGAATGAAGGTGTGTCAACTCAGAAATGAGGTATATGAAGTCATAGAATGGAGATGTGTGAAGTCAGACTGGAGGTGTGTGAAGTCACAGAATGGAGGTGTGTCAACTCAGAATGGAGGTGTGTGAAGTCACAATGGAGGTGTGTGAAGTCACAGAATGGAGGTGTGTGAAATCATAAAATGGAAGTGTGTGAAGTCATAGAATGGAGGTGTGTGAAGTCACAGACTGGAGGTGTGTGAAGTCAAAATTGTGGTGTGTGACGTCACACATGGAGGTGTGTGAAGTCAGAATGGAGGTGTATGAACTCATAGATTGGAGGTGTGTGAAGTGACAGTGGAGGCGTGTGAAGTCATAGAATGGTGGGTTTTGATGTCAAAGAATGTAGGTGTATGAAGTCATAGAATGGAGGTGTGTGAGGTCAGATTGGAGGTGTGTGATATCACAGAATGAAGGTGTGTCAACTCAGAAATGAGGTATATGAAGTCATAGAATGGAGATGTGTGAAGTCAGACTGGAGGTGTGTGAAGTCACAGAATGGAGGTGTTTCAACTCAGAATGGTGGTGTGTGAAGTCACAGAATGGAAGTGTTGAAGTCATAGAATGGAGGTATCTGAAATCATAAAATGGAAGTGTGTGAAGTCATAGAATGGAGGTGTGTGAATTCATAGAATGGAGGTGTGTGAAGTCATAGACTGGAGGTGTGTGAAGCCATAGAATGGAGGTGTGTGAAGTCATAGAATGGAGGTTTGTGAAGTCACAGAAGGGAGGTGTGTGAAATCACAGAATGGAGTTGTGTGAAGTCACAATGGAGGTGTGTGAAGTCATAATGAAGGTGTGTGAAGTCATAGAATGGAGGTGTGTGAAATCACAGAATGGAGGTGTGTGAAGTCATAGAATGTAGGTGTGTAAAGTCACAGAATGGAGGTGTGGAAGTCATAGAATGGAGGTGTGTGAAGTCATAGACTGGAGGTGGGTGAAGTCATAGAATGGAGGTGTGTGAAGTCAAAGACTGGATGTGTATGAAGTCACAGAAGGGAGGTGTGTGAAATCACAGAATGGAGTTGTGTGAAGTCACAATGGAGGTGTGTGAAGGCATAATGAAGGTGTGTGAAGTCAAAGAGTGGAGGTGTGCGAAGTCATAGAATGGAGGTATGGGAAATCACAGAATGGAGGTGTGTGAAGTCACAGAATGTAGGTGTGTAAAGTCACAGAGTGGAGGTGTGTGAAGTCACAGAATGGAGGTGTGTGAAATCACAGATTGGAGGTGTGTGAAGTCACAGTATGTAGGTGTGTAATGTCACAGAATGGAGGTGTGTGAAGTCACAGAATGGAGGTGTGTGAAGTCATAGAATGGAGGTGTGTGAAGTCACAGAATGGAGGTGTGCGAATTTACAGAATGGAGGTGTGTGAAGTCACAGAATGGAGGTGTGTGAAGTCATAGAATGGATGTGTGTGAAGTCATAGAAGGATGTTTGTGAAGTAAGAATGAAGGTGTGTCTAGTCATAGAATGGAGGTGTGTGAAGTCACAAAGTGGAGGAGTGTGAAGTCATAGAATGAAGGTGTGTGAAGTCATAGAATGGAGGTGTGTGAAGTCACAGAATGGAGGTGTGTGAAGTCATAGAATGGAGGTGTGTGAAGTCACAGGTAGGAGGTGTGTGAAGTCACAGAATGGAGGTGTGTGAAGTCATAGAATGGAGGTGTGTGAAGTCATAGCAGGATGTTTGTGAAGTAAGAATGAAGGTGTGTCTAGTCATAGAATGGAGGTGTGTGAAGTCACAGAGTGGAGGAGTGTGAAGACATAGAATGAAGGTGTGTGAAGTCATAGAATGGAGGTGTGTGAAGTCACAGAATGGAGGTGTGTGAAGTCAAAATTGTGGTGTGTGACGTCACAAATGGAGGTGTGTTAAGTCAGAATGGAGGTGTATGAACTCATAGATTGGAGGTGTGTGAAGTGACAGTGGAGGTGTGTGAAGTCATAGAATGTTGGGTTTTGATGTCAAAAAATGGAGGTGTATGAAGTCATAGAATGGAGGTTGTGAGGTCAGATTGGAGGTGTGTGATATCACAGAATGAAAGTGTGTCAACTCAGAAATGAGGTATATGAAGTCATAGAATGGAGGTGTGTGAAGTCAGACTGGAGGAGTGTGAAGTCACAGAATGGAGGTGTGTCACCTCAGAGTGGAGGTGTGTGAAGTCACAATGGAAGTGTGTGAAGTCATAGAATGGTGGTGTGTGAAGTCATAGAATGGAGGTGTGTGAAGTCATAGAATGGAGGTGTGTGAAGTCATAGACTGGAGGTGTGTGAAGTCATAGAATAGAGGTGTGTGAAGTCATAGACTGGATGTGTATGAAGTCATAGAAGGGAGGTGTGTGAAATCACAGAATGGAGTTTTGTGAAGTCACAATGGAGGTGTGTGAAGTCATAGAATAGAGGTGTGTGAAGTCAAAGAATGGAGGTCTGTGAAGTCATAGAATGGAGGTGTGTGAAATCACAGAATGGAGGTGTGTGAAGTCACAGAATGTAGGTGTGTAAAGTCACAGAGTGGAGGTGTGTGAAGTCACAGAATGGAGGTGTGTGAAATCACAGATTGGAGGTGTGTGAAGTCACAGTATGTAGGTGTGTAATGTCACATAATGGAGGTGTGTGAAGTCACAGAATGGAGATGTGTGAAGTCATAGAATGGAGGTGTGTGCAGTCACAGAATGGAGGTGTGTGAAGTCAGAATAGATGTGAGCGAAGTCATAGAATGGAGGTGTGTGAATTCAGAATGGAGCTGTGTGAAGTCATAGAATGGAGGTGTGTTAAGTCAGAATGGAGGTGTGTGAACTCATAGAATGGAGGTGTGTGAAGTCACAGAATGGAGGTGTGTGAAGTCACAGAATGGTGGTGTGTGAAGTCATAGAATGGAGGTGTGTTAAGTCAGAATGGAGGTGTGTGAACTCATACAATGGAGGTGTGTGAACTCATAGAATGGAGGTGTGTGAAGTCACAGAATGGAGGTGTGTGAAGTCACAGAATGGAGCTGTGTGAAGTCATAGAATGTAGGTGTGTGAAATCATAGAATGGAGGTGTGTGAAGTCACAGAATGGAGGTGTGTGAAGTCACAGATTGGAGGTGTGTGAAGTCATAGAATGGTGGTGTGTGAAGTCACAGAATGGAGGTGTGGAAGTCATAGAATGGAGGTGTGTGAAGTCAGATTGGAGGTGTGTGAAGTCACAAAATAGAGCTGTGTGAATTCAGAATGGAGGTGTGTGAAGTCATAGAGTGGAGGTGTGTGAAGTCATAGAATGGAGGTGTGTGAAATTATAGAATATATGTGTGTAAAGTCACTTAATGGAGGTGTGTGAATTCAGAATAGAGGTATGTGAAGTCATAGAATTGAGGTGTGAGAAGTCAGAATGGATGTGTGTGAACTCATAGAATGGTGGTGTGTGAAATCACAATTGAGGTGTGTGAAGTCTTACAATGCAGCTGTGTGTAGTCAGAATGGAGGTGTGTGAAGTCACAGAATGGAGGTATGTGAAGTCATAGAATGGAGGTATGTGAAATCATAGAATGGAAGTGTTTGATGATATAGAATGAAGGTGTGGGAAGTCATAGAATGTAGATGTTTGAAGTCACAGAATGGAGGACTGTGAAATCACCGAAGGGAGGTGTGTGAAGTCATATAATGGAAGTGTGTGAAGCCAAAATGGAGGTGTGTGCCGTCATAAAATGGAGGTGTGTGAAGTCATAGAATGGAGGTGTGTGAAATCGTAGAATGGAGGTTTGTGAAGTCACAGAATGGAGGTGTGTGAAGTAACAGAATGGAGGTTTGGGAAGTCATAGAATGGAGGTATGTGAAGTCAAAATGGAGGGGTGTGAAGTCGGAGAATGGAGGTGTGTGAAGTCATAGAATGGAGGTGTGTGAAGTCAGAATGGAGGTGTGTGAAGTCACAAAATAGAGGTGTGTGAAGTCATAGAATGGAAGTGTGTGAAGTGATAGAATGGACGTGTGTGAAGTCAGAATGGAGGTGTGTGAAATCAGAATGGAGGTGTGTGAAGTCACAGAATGGAGGTTTGTGAAGTCATAGAATGGAGGTGTGTGAAGTCATAGAATGGATGTTTCTGAAGTAAGAATGCAGGTGTGTGAATCATACAATTGAGGTGTGTGAAGTCAAAATGGAGGTGTGTGAAGTGATAGAATGGAGGTGTGTGAACTCAAAGAATGGAGGTGTGTGAAGTCATGGAATGGAGGTGTGTGAAATCTAAGAATGGCGGTGTGTGAAGTCAAACAATGGAAGTGTGTGAAGTCACAGAATGGATTTGTGTGAAGACACAGAATGGAAGTGTGTGAAGTCAAAATGGAGGTGTGTGAAGTCTCAGAAAGTAGGTGTGTGAAGTCACAGAATGGAGGTGTGTCAAGGCAAAATTGTGGTGTGTGACGTCACAAATGGAGGTGTGTGAAGTCAGAATGGCGCTGTGTGAAAACATAGAATGGAGGTGTGTGAAGTCAAAATGGAGGTGTGTGAAGTCACAGAATGGAGGTGTGTGAAGTCACAGAATGGAGGTGTGTGAAGTCAAAATTGTGGTGTGTGACGTCACAAATGGAGGTGTGTGAAGTCAGAATGGCGCTGTGTGAAATCATAGAATGGAGGTGTGTGAAGTCAGAATGTAGGTGTATGAAGTCATAGAATGGAGGTGTGTGAAGTCAGATTGGAGATGTGTGATATCACAGAATGAAGGTTTGTCAACTCAGAAATGAGGTATATGAAGTCATAGAATGGAGGTGTGTGAAGTCAGACTGGAGGTGTGTGAAGTCACAGAATGGAGGTGTGTCAACTCAGAATGGAGGTGTGTGAAGTCACAGATTGGAGGTGTGTGAAGTCACAGAATGGAGGTGTGTGAAGTCATAGACTGGAGGTGTGTGAAGTCCTAGAATGGAGGTGTGTGAAGTCATAGACTGGAGGTGTATGAAGTCACAGAGGGAGGTGTGTGAAATCACAGAATGGAGTTGTGTGAAGTCACAATGGAGGTGTGTAAAGTCATAATGGAGGTGTGTGAAGTCAAAGAATGGAGGTGTGTGAAGTCATAGAATGGAGGTGTGTGAAATCACAGAATGGATGTGTGTGAAGTCACAGCATGTAGGTGTGGAAAGTCACAGAGTGGAGGTGTGTGAAGTCACAGAATAGAGGTGTGTGAAGTCAGAATAGATGTGTGCGAAGTCATAGAATGGAGGTGTGTGAATTCAGAATGGAGATGTGTGAAGTCATAGAATGGAGGTGTGTAAAGTCAGAATGGAGGTGTGTGAACTCATAGAATGGAGGTGTGTGAAGTCACAGAATGGAGTTGTGTGAAGTCACAGAATGGAGGTGTGTGAAGTCATAGAATGGAGGTGTTTTGAAGTCAGATTGGAGGTGTGTGAAGTCACAGAATGGAGGTGTTTCAACTCAGAATGGAGGTGTGTGAAGTCACAATGGAGGTGTGTGAAATAATAGAATGGTGGTGTGTGAAGTCACAGAATGGAGGTGTGGAAGTCATAGAATGGAGGTGTGTGAAGTCAGAATGGAGGTGTGTGAAGTCACAAAATAGAGGTGTGTGAAGTCATAGAGTGGAGGTGTGTGAAGTCATAGAGTGGAGGTGTGTGAAGTCATAGAATGGAGGTGTGTGAAATCATAGAATGGATGTGTGTGAACTCAATGAATGGAGGTGTGTGAATTCAGAATAGAGGTATGTGAAGTCATAGAATTGAGGTGTGAGAAGTCAGAATGGATGTGTGTGAACTCATAGAATGGTGGTGTGTGAAATCACTATTGAGGTGTGTGAAGTCATAGAATGGAGCTGTGTGAAGTCATAGAATGGAGGTGTGTGAAGTCACAGAATATAGGTGCGTGAACTCAGAATGGAGGTGTGTGAAGTCACAGAATGCAGGTGTGTGAAGTCATAGAATGGATGTGTGTGAAGTCATAGAATGGAGGTGTGTGAAGTCAGAATTGAGGTGTGTGAAGTCACAGAATTGAGGTGTGTGAAGTCACAGAATGGAGGTGTGTGAAGTCACAGAATGGAGGTGTGTGAAGTCATAGAATGAAGGTGTGTGAAGTCATAGAAGGATGTTTATGAAGTAAGAATGAAGGTGTGTCTAGTCATAGAATGGAGGTGTGTGAAGTCACAGAGTGGGGTGTGTGAAGTCATAGAATAAAGGTGTGTGAAGTCATAGAATGGAGGTGTGTGAAGTCACAGAATGGAGGTGTGTGAAGTCAAAATTGTGGTGTGTGACGTCACACATGGAGGTGTGTGAAGTCAGAATGGAGGTGTATGAACTCATAGATTGGAGGTGTGTGAAGTGACAGTGGAGGCGTGTGAAGTCATAGAATTGTGGGTTTTGATGTCAAAGAATGTAGGTGTATGAAGTCATAGAATGGAGGTGTGTGAGGTCAGATTGGAGGTGTGTGATATCAGAGAATGAAGGTGTGTCAACTCAGAAATGAGGTATATGAAGTCATAGAATGGAGATGTGTGAAGTCAGACTGGAGGTGTGTGAAGTCACAGAATGGAGGTGTGTCAACTCAGAATGGAGGTGTGTGAAGTCACAATGGAGGTGTGTGAAGTCACAGAATGGAGGTGTGTGAAATCATAAAATGGAAGTGTGTGAAGTCATAGAATGGAGGTGTGTGAAGTCACAGACTGGAGGTGTGTGAAGTCAAAATTGTGGTGTGTGACGTCACACATGGAGGTGTGTGAAGTCAGAATGGAGGTGTATGAACTCATAGATTGGAGGTGTGTGAAGTGACAGTGGAGGCGTGTGAAGTCATAGAATGGTGGGTTTTGATGTCAAAGAATGTAGGTGTATGAAGTCATAGAATGGAGGTGTGTGAGGTCAGATTGGAGGTGTGTGATATCACAGAATGAAGGTGTGTCAACTCAGAAATGAGGTATATGAAGTCATAGAATGGAGATGTGTGAAGTCAGACTGGAGGTGTGTGAAGTCACAGAATGGAGGTGTTTCAACTCAGAATGGTGGTGTGTGAAGTCACAGAATGGAAGTGTTGAAGTCATAGAATGGAGGTATCTGAAATCATAAAATGGAAGTGTGTGAAGTCATAGAATGGAGGTGTGTGAAGTCATAGAATGGAGGTGTGTGAAGTCATAGACTGGAGGTGTGTGAAGCCATAGAATGGAGGTGTGTGAAGTCATAGAATGGAGGTTTGTGAAGTCACAGAAGGGAGGTGTGTGAAATCACAGAATGGAGTTGTGTGAAGTCACAATGGAGGTGTGTGAAGTCATAATGAAGGTGTGTGAAGTCATAGAATGGAGGTGTGTGAAATCACAGAATGGAGGTGTGTGAAGTCATAGAATGTAGGTGTGTAAAGTCACAGAATGGAGGTGTGGAAGTCATAGAATGGAGGTGTGTGAAGTCATAGACTGGAGGTGGGTGAAGTCATAGAATGGAGGTGTGTGAAGTCAAAGACTGGATGTGTATGAAGTCACAGAAGGGAGGTGTGTGAAATCACAGAATGGAGTTGTGTGAAGTCACAATGGAGGTGTGTGAAGGCATAATGAAGGTGTGTGAAGTCAAAGAGTGGAGGTGTGCGAAGTCATAGAATGGAGGTATGGGAAATCACAGAATGGAGGTGTGTGAAGTCACAGAATGTAGGTGTGTAAAGTCACAGAGTGGAGGTGTGTGAAGTCACAGAATGGAGGTGTGTGAAATCACAGATTGGAGGTGTGTGAAGTCACAGTATGTAGGTGTGTAATGTCACAGAATGGAGGTGTGTGAAGTCACAGAATGGAGGTGTGTGAAGTCATAGAATGGAGGTGTGTGAAGTCACAGAATGGAGGTGTGCGAATTTACAGAATGGAGGTGTGTGAAGTCCCAGAATGGAGGTGTGTGAAGTCATAGAATGGATGTGTGTGAAGTCATAGAAGGATGTTTGTGAAGTAAGAATGAAGGTGTGTCTAGTCATAGAATGGAGGTGTGTGAAGTCACAAAGTGGAGGAGTGTGAAGTCATAGAATGAAGGTGTGTGAAGTCATAGAATGGAGGTGTGTGAAGTCACAGAATGGAGGTGTGTGAAGTCATAGAATGGATGTGTGTGAAGTCACAGAATGGAGGTGTGTGAAGTCAGAAAAGATGTGTGCGAAGTCATAGAATGGAGGTGTGTGAATTCAGAATGGAGCTGTTTGAAGTCATAGAATGCAGGTGTGTTAAGTCAGAATGGAGGTGTGTGAACTCATAGAATGGAGGTTTGTGAATTCACAGAATGGAGGTGTGTGAAGTCACAGAATGGAGGTGTGTGAAGTCAGAATAGATGTGTGCGAAGACATAGAATGGAGGTGTGTGAATTCAGAATGGAGTTGTGTGAAGTCATAGAATGGAGGTGTGTTAAGTCAGAATGGAGGTGTGTGAACTCATAGAATGGAGGTGTGTGAAGTCACAGAATGGAGGTGTGTGAAGTCATAGAATGGAGGTGTTTTGAAGTCAGATTGGAGGTTTGTGAAGACACAGAATGGAGGTGTGTCAACTCAGAATGGAGGTGTGTGAAGTCACAATGGAGGTGTGAGAAGTCATAGAATGGTGGTGTGTGAAGTCACAAAATAGAGGTGTGTGAAGTCATAGAATGGAAGTGTGTGAAGTGATGGAATGGACGTGTGTGAAGTCAGAATGGAGGTGTGTGAAATCAGAATGGAGGTGTGTGAAGTCACAGAATGGAGGTTTGTGAAGTCATAGAATGGAGGTGTGTGAAGTCATAGAATGGATGTTTCTGAAGTAAGAATGCAGGTGTGTGAATCATACAATTGAGGTGTGTGAAGTCAAAATGGAGGTGTGTGAAGTGACAGAATGGAGGTGTGTGAACTCAAAGAATGGAGGTGTGTGAAGTCATGGAATGGAGGTGTGTGAAATCTAAGAATGGCGGTGTGTGAAGTCAAACAATGGAGGTGTGTGAAGTCACAGAATGGATTTGTGTGAAGACACAGAATGGAAGTGTGTGAAGTCAAAATGGAGGTGTGTGAAGTCTCAGAAAGTAGGTGTGTGAAGTCACAGAATGGAGGTGTGTCAAGGCAAAATTGTGGTGTGTGACGTCACAAATGGAGGTGTGTGAAGTCAGAATGGCGCTGTGTGAAAACATAGAATGGAGGTGTGTGAAGTCAAAATGGAGGTGTGTGAAGTCACAGAATGGAGGTGTGTGAAGTCACAGAATGGAGGTGTGTGAAGTCAAAATTGTGGTGTGTGACGTCACAAATGGAGGTGTGTGAAGTCAGAATGGCGCTGTGTGAAATCATAGAATGGAGGTGTGTGAAGTCAGAATGGAGGTGTATGAAGTCATAGAATGGAGGTGTGTGAAGTCAGATTGGAGATGTGTGATATCACAGAATGAAGGTTTGTCAACTCAGAAATGAGGTATATGAAGTCATAGAATGGAGGTGTGTGAAGTCAGACTGGAGGTGTGTGAAGTCACAGAATGGAGGTGTGTCAACTCAGAATGGAGGTGTGTGAAGTCACAGATTGGAGGTGTGTGAAGTCACAGAATGGAGGTGTGTGAAGTCATAGACTGGAGGTGTGTGAAGTCCTAGAATGGAGGTGTGTGAAGTCATAGACTGGAGGTGTATGAAGTCACAGAGGGAGGTGTGTGAAATCACAGAATGGAGTTGTGTGAAGTCACAATGGAGGTGTGTAAAGTCATAATGGAGGTGTGTGAAGTCAAAGAATGGAGGTGTGTGAAGTCATAGAATGGAGGTGTGTGAAATCACAGAATGGATGTGTGTGAAGTCACAGCATGTAGGTGTTGAAAGTCACAGAGTGGAGGTGTGTGAAGTCACAGAATAGAGGTGTGTGAAGTCAGAATAGATGTGTGCGAAGTCATAGAATGGAGGTGTGTGAATTCAGAATGGAGCTGTGTGAAGTCATAGAATGGAGGTGTGTAAAGTCAGAATGGAGGTGTGTGAACTCATAGAATGGAGGTGTGTGAAGTCACAGAATGGAGGTGTGTGAAGTCACAGAATGGAGGTGTGTGAAGTCATAGAATGGAGGTGTTTTGAAGTCAGATTGGAGGTGTGTGAAGTCACAGAATGGAGGTGTTTCAACTCAGAATGGAGGTGTGTGAAGTCACAATGGAGGTGTGTGAAATAATAGAATGGTGGTGTGTGAAGTCACAGAATGGAGGTGTGGAAGTCATAGAATGGAGGTGTGTGAAGTCAGAATGGAGGTGTGTGAAGTAACAAAATAGAGGTGTGTGAAGTCATAGAGTGGAGGTGTGTGAAGTCATAGATTGGAGGTGTGTGAAGTGACAGTGGAGGCGTGTGAAGTCATAGAATGGTGGGTTTTGATGTCAAAGAATGTAGGTGTATGAAGTCATAGAATGGAGGTGTGTGAGGTCAGATTGGAGGTGTGTGATATCACAGAATGAAGGTGTGTCAACTCAGAAATGAGGTATATGAAGTCATAGAATGGAGATGTGTGAAGTCAGACTGGAGGTGTGTGAAGTCACAGAATGGAGGTGTTTCAACTCAGAATGGTGGTGTGTGAAGTCACAGAATGGAAGTGTTGAAGTCATAGAATGGAGGTATCTGAAATCATAAAATGGAAGTGTGTGAAGTCATAGAATGGAGGTGTGTGAAGTCATAGAATGGAGGTGTGTGAAGTCATAGACTGGAGGTGTGTGAAGCCATAGAATGGAGGTGTGTGAAGTCATAGAATGGAGGTTTGTGAAGTCACAGAAGGGAGGTGTGTGAAATCACAGAATGGAGTTGTGTGAAGTCACAATGGAGGTGTGTGAAGTCATAATGAAGGTGTGTGAAGTCATAGAATGGAGGTGTGTGAAATCACAGAATGGAGGTGTGTGAAGTCATAGAATGTAGGTGTGTAAAGTCACAGAATGGAGGTGTGGAAGTCATAGAATGGAGGTGTGTGAAGTCATAGACTGGAGGTGGGTGAAGTCATAGAATGGAGGTGTGTGAAGTCAAAGACTGGATGTGTATGAAGTCACAGAAGGGAGGTGTGTGAAATCACAGAATGGAGTTGTGTGAAGTCACAATGGAGGTGTGTGAAGGCATAATGAAGGTGTGTGAAGTCAAAGAGTGGAGGTGTGCGAAGTCATAGAATGGAGGTATGGGAAATCACAGAATGGAGGTGTGTGAAGTCACAGAATGTAGGTGTGTAAAGTCACAGAGTGGAGGTGTGTGAAGTCACAGAATGGAGGTGTGTGAAATCACAGATTGGAGGTGTGTGAAGTCACAGTATGTAGGTGTGTAATGTCACAGAATGGAGGTGTGTGAAGTCACAGAATGGAGGTGTGTGAAGTCATAGAATGGAGGTGTGTGAAGTCACAGAATGGAGGTGTGCGAATTTACAGAATGGAGGTGTGTGAAGTCCCAGAATGGAGGTGTGTGAAGTCATAGAATGGATGTGTGTGAAGTCATAGAAGGATGTTTGTGAAGTAAGAATGAAGGTGTGTCTAGTCATAGAATGGAGGTGTGTGAAGTCACAAAGTGGAGGAGTGTGAAGTCATAGAATGAAGGTGTGTGAAGTCATAGAATGGAGGTGTGTGAAGTCACAGAATGGAGGTGTGTGAAGTCATAGAATGGATGTGTGTGAAGTCACAGAATGGAGGTGTGTGAAGTCAGAAAAGATGTGTGCGAAGTCATAGAATGGAGGTGTGTGAATTCAGAATGGAGCTGTTTGAAGTCATAGAATGCAGGTGTGTTAAGTCAGAATGGAGGTGTGTGAACTCATAGAATGGAGGTTTGTGAATTCACAGAATGGAGGTGTGTGAAGTCACAGAATGGAGGTGTGTGAAGTCAGAATAGATGTGTGCGAAGACATAGAATGGAGGTGTGTGAATTCAGAATGGAGTTGTGTGAAGTCATAGAATGGAGGTGTGTTAAGTCAGAATGGAGGTGTGTGAACTCATAGAATGGAGGTGTGTGAAGTCACAGAATGGAGGTGTGTGAAGTCATAGAATGGAGGTGTTTTGAAGTCAGATTGGAGGTTTGTGAAGACACAGAATGGAGGTGTGTCAACTCAGAATGGAGGTGTGTGAAGTCACAATGGAGGTGTGAGAAGTCATAGAATGGTGGTGTGTGAAGTCACAAAATAGAGGTGTGTGAAGTCATAGAATGGAAGTGTGTGAAGTGATGGAATGGACGTGTGTGAAGTCAGAATGGAGGTGTGTGAAATCAGAATGGAGGTGTGTGAAGTCACAGAATGGAGGTTTGTGAAGTCATAGAATGGAGGTGTGTGAAGTCATAGAATGGATGTTTCTGAAGTAAGAATGCAGGTGTGTGAATCATACAATTGAGGTGTGTGAAGTCAAAATGGAGGTGTGTGAAGTGACAGAATGGAGGTGTGTGAACTCAAAGAATGGAGGTGTGTGAAGTCATGGAATGGAGGTGTGTGAAATCTAAGAATGGCGGTGTGTGAAGTCAAACAATGGAGGTGTGTGAAGTCACAGAATGGATTTGTGTGAAGACACAGAATGGAAGTGTGTGAAGTCAAAATGGAGGTGTGTGAAGTCTCAGAAAGTAGGTGTGTGAAGTCACAGAATGGAGGTGTGTCAAGGCAAAATTGTGGTGTGTGACGTCACAAATGGAGGTGTGTGAAGTCAGAATGGCGCTGTGTGAAAACATAGAATGGAGGTGTGTGAAGTCAAAATGGAGGTGTGTGAAGTCACAGAATGGAGGTGTGTGAAGTCACAGAATGGAGGTGTGTGAAGTCAAAATTGTGGTGTGTGACGTCACAAATGGAGGTGTGTGAAGTCAGAATGGCGCTGTGTGAAATCATAGAATGGAGGTGTGTGAAGTCAGAATGGAGGTGTATGAAGTCATAGAATGGAGGTGTGTGAAGTCAGATTGGAGATGTGTGATATCACAGAATGAAGGTTTGTCAACTCAGAAATGAGGTATATGAAGTCATAGAATGGAGGTGTGTGAAGTCAGACTGGAGGTGTGTGAAGTCACAGAATGGAGGTGTGTCAACTCAGAATGGAGGTGTGTGAAGTCACAGATTGGAGGTGTGTGAAGTCACAGAATGGAGGTGTGTGAAGTCATAGACTGGAGGTGTGTGAAGTCCTAGAATGGAGGTGTGTGAAGTCATAGACTGGAGGTGTATGAAGTCACAGAGGGAGGTGTGTGAAATCACAGAATGGAGTTGTGTGAAGTCACAATGGAGGTGTGTAAAGTCATAATGGAGGTGTGTGAAGTCAAAGAATGGAGGTGTGTGAAGTCATAGAATGGAGGTGTGTGAAATCACAGAATGGATGTGTGTGAAGTCACAGCATGTAGGTGTTGAAAGTCACAGAGTGGAGGTGTGTGAAGTCACAGAATAGAGGTGTGTGAAGTCAGAATAGATGTGTGCGAAGTCATAGAATGGAGGTGTGTGAATTCAGAATGGAGCTGTGTGAAGTCATAGAATGGAGGTGTGTAAAGTCAGAATGGAGGTGTGTGAACTCATAGAATGGAGGTGTGTGAAGTCACAGAATGGAGGTGTGTGAAGTCACAGAATGGAGGTGTGTGAAGTCATAGAATGGAGGTGTTTTGAAGTCAGATTGGAGGTGTGTGAAGTCACAGAATGGAGGTGTTTCAACTCAGAATGGAGGTGTGTGAAGTCACAATGGAGGTGTGTGAAATAATAGAATGGTGGTGTGTGAAGTCACAGAATGGAGGTGTGGAAGTCATAGAATGGAGGTGTGTGAAGTCAGAATGGAGGTGTGTGAAGTAACAAAATAGAGGTGTGTGAAGTCATAGAGTGGAGGTGTGTGAAGTCATAGAGTGGAGGTGTGTGAAGTTATAGAATGGAGGTGTGTGAAATCATAGAATGGATGTGTGTGAAGTCAATGAATGGAGGTGTGTGAATTCAGAATAGAGGTATGTGATGTCATAGAATTGAGGTGTGAGAAGTCAGAATGGATGTGTGTGAACTCATAGAATGGTGGTGTGTGAAATCACTATTGAGGTGTGTGAAGTCATAGAATGGAGCTGTGTGAAGTCATAGAATGGAGGTGTGTGAAGTCACAGAATATAGGTGCGTGAACTCAGAATGGAGGTGTGTGAAGTCACAGAATGCAGGTGTGTGAAGTCATAGAATGGATGTGTGTGAAGTCATAGAATGGAGGTGTGTGAAGTCAGAATTGAGGTGTGTGAAGTCACAGAATTGAGGTGTGTGAAGTCACAGAATGGAGGTGTGTGAAGTCACAGAATGGAGGTGTGTGAAGTCATAGAATGAAGGTGTGTGAAGTCATAGAAGGATGTTTATGAAGTAAGAATGAAGGTGTGTCTAGTCATAGAATGGAGGTGTGTGAAGTCACAGAGTGGAGTGTGTGAAGTCATAGAATAAAGGTGTGTGAAGTCATAGAATGGAGGTGTGTGAAGTCACAGAATGGAGGTGTGTGAAGTCAAAATTGTGGTGTGTGACGTCACAAATGGAGGTGTGTGAAGTCAGAATGGAGGTGTATGAACTCATAGATTGGAGGTGTGTGAAGTGACAGTGGAGGCGTGTGAAGTCATAGAATGGTGGGTTTTGATGTCAAAGAATGTAGGTGTATGAAGTCATAGAATGGAGGTGTGTGAGGTCAGATTGGAGGTGTGTGATATCAGAGAATGAAGGTGTGTCAACTCAGAAATGAGGTATATGAAGTCATAGAATGGAGATGTGTGAAGTCAGACTGGAGGTGTGTGAAGTCACAGAATGGAGGTGTGTCAACTCAGAATGGAGGTGTGTGAGGTCACAATGGAGGTGTGTGAAGTCATAGAATGGTGGTGTGTGAAGTCACAGAATGGAGGTGTTGAAGTCATAGAATGGAGGTATGTGAAATCATAAAATGGAAGTGTGTGAAGTCATAGAATGGAGGTGTGTGAAGTCATAGAATGGAGGTCTGTGAAGTCATAGACTGGAGGTGTGTGAAGCCATAGAATGGAGGTGTGTGAAGTCATAGAAGGGAGGTGTGTGAAGTCACAGAAGGGAGGTGTGTGAAATCACAGAATGGAGTTGTGTGAAGTCACAATGGAGTTGTGTGAAGTCATAATGAAGGTGTGTGAAGTCAAAGAATGGAGGTGTGTGAAGTCATAGAATGGAGGTGTGTGAAATCACAGAATGGAGGTGTGTGAAGTCACAGAATGTAGGCGTGTAAAGTCACAGAATGGAGGTGTGGAAGGCATAGAATGGAGGTGTGTGAAGTCATAGACTGGAGGTGGGTGAAGTCATAGAATGGAGGTGTGTGAAGTCAAAGACTGGATGTGTATGAAGTCACAGAAAGGAGGTGTGTGAAATCACAGAATGGAGTTGTGTGAAGTCACAATGGAGGTGTGTGAAGGCATAATGAAGGTGTGTAAAGTCAAAGAGTGGAGGTGTGCGAAGTCATAGAATGGAGGTATGTGAAATCACAGAATGGAGGTGTGTGAAGTCACAGAATGTAGGTGTGTAAAGTCACAGAGTGGAGGTGTGTGAAGTCACAGAATGGAGGTGTGTGAAATCACAGATTGGAGGTGTGTGAAGTCACAGTATGTAGGTGTGTAATGTCACAGAATGGAGGTGTGTGAAGTCACAGAATGGAGGTGTGTGAAGTCATAGAATGGAGGTGTGTGAAGTCACAGAATGGAGGTGTGCGAATTTACAGAATGGAGGTGTGTGAAGTCCCAGAATGGAGGTGTGTGAAGTCATAGAATGGATGTGTGTGAAGTCATAGAAGGATGTTTGTGAAGTAAGAATGAAGGTGTGTCTAGTCATAGAATGGAGGTGTGTGAAGTCACAGAGTGGAGGAGTGTGAAGTCATAGAATGAAGGTGTGTGAAGTCATAGAATGGAGGTGTGTGAAGTCACAGAATGGAGGTGTGTGAAGTCATAGAAGGGAGGTGTGTGAAGTCACAGAATGGAGGTGTGCGAAGTCATAGAATGGAGGTGTGTGAATTCAGAATGGAGCTGTGTGAAGTCATAGAATGCAGGTGTGTTAAGTCAGAATGGAGGTTTGTGAACTCGTAGAATGGAGGTTTGTGAATTCACAGAATGGAGGTGTGTGAAGTCACAGAATGGAGGTGTGTGATGTCACAGAATGGAGGTGTGCGAAGTCATAGAATGGAGGTGTGTGAATTCAGAATGGAGCTGTGTGAAGTCATAGAATGGAGGTGTGTTAAGTCAGAATGGAGGTGTGTGAACTCATAGAATGGAGGTGTGTGAAGTCACAGAATGGAGGTGTGTGAAGTCATAGAATGGAGGTGTTTTGAAGTCAGATTGGAGGTTTGTGAAGACACAGAATGGAGGTGTGTCAACTCAGAATGGAGGTGTGTGAAGTCACAATGGAGGTGTGAGAAGTCATAGAATGGTGGTGTGTGAAGTCACAGAATGGAGGTGTGTGAAGTCATGGAATGGAGGTGTGTGAAATCTAAGAATGGAGGTGTGTGAAGTCAAACAATGGAGGTGTGTGAAGTCACAGAATGGAAGTTTGTGAAGTCAAAATGGAGGTGTGTGAAGTCATAGAAGGGAGGTGTGTGAAATCACAGAATGGAGTTGTGTGAAGTCACAATGGAGGTGTGTGAAGGCATAATGAAGGTGTGTGAAGTCAAAGAGTGGAGGTGTGCGAAGTCATAGAATGGAGGTATGTGAAATCACAGAATGGAGGTGTGTGAAGTCACAGAATGTAGGTGTGTAAAGTCACAGAGTGGAGGTGTGTGAAGTCACAGAATGGAGGTGTGTGAAATCACAAATTGGAGGTGTGTGAAGTCACAGTATGTAGGTGTGTAATGTCACAGAATGGAGGTGTGTGAAGTCACAGAATGGAGGTGTGTGAAGTCATAGAATGGAGGTGTGTGAAGTCACAGAATGGAGGTGTGCGAATTTACAGAATGGAGGTGTGTGAAGTCCCAGAATGGAGGTGTGTGAAGTCATAGAATGGATGTGTGTGAAGTCATAGAAGGATGTTTGTGAAGTAAGAATGAAGGTGTGTCTAGTCATAGAATGGAGGTGTGTGAAGTCACAGAGTGGAGGAGTGTGAAGTCATAGAATGAAGGTGTGTGAAGTCATAGAATGGAGGTGTGTGAAGTCACAGAATGGAGGTGTGTGAAGTCATAGAAGGGAGGTGTGTGAAGTCACAGAATGGAGGTGTGTGAAGTCAGAAAAGATGTGTGCGAAGTCATAGAATGGAGGTGTGTGAATTCAGAATGGAGCTGTGTGAAGTCATAGAATGCAGGTGTGTTAAGTCAGAATGGAGGTGTGTGAACTCATAGAATGGAGGTTTGTGAATTCACAGAATGGAGGTGTGTGAAGTCACAGAATGGAGGTGTGTGAAGTCAGAATAGATGTGTGCGAAGTCATAGAATGGAGGTGTGTGAATTCAGAATGTAGCTGTGTGAAGTCATAGAATGGAGGTGTGTTAAGTCAGAATGGAGGTGTGTGAACTCATAGAATGGAGGTGTGTGAAGTCACAGAATGGAGGTGTGTGAAGTCATAGAATGGAAGTGTTTTGAAGTCAGATTGGAGGTTTGTGAAGACACAGAATGGAGGTGTGTCAACTCAGAATGGAGGTGTGTGAAGTCACAGAATGGAGGTGTGTGAAGTCATAGAATGGAGGTGTGTGAAGTCACAGAATGGAGGTGTGCGAATTTACAGAATGGAGGTGTGTGAAGTCCCAGAATGGAGATGTGTGAAGTCATAGAATGGATGTGTGTGAAGTCATAGAAGGATGTTTGTGAAGTAAGAATGAAGGTGTGTCTAGTCATAGAATGGAGGTGTGTGAAGTCACAGAGTGGAGGAGTGTGAAGTCATAGAATGAAGGTGTGTGAAGTCATAGAATGGAGGTGTGTGAAGTCACAGAATGGAGGTGTGTGAAGTCATAGAATGGAGGTGTGTGAAGTCACAGAATGGAGGTGTGTGAAGTCAGAAAAGATGTGTGCGAAGTCATAGAATGGAGGTGTGTGAATTCAGAATGGAGCTGTGTGAAGTCATAGAATGCAGGTGTGTTAAGTCAGAATGGAGGTGTGTGAACTCATAGAATGGAGGTTTGTGAATTCACAGAATGGAGGTGTGTGAAGTCACAGAATGGAGGTGTGTGAAGTCAGAATAGATGTGTGCGAAGTCATAGAATGGAGGTGTGTGAATTCAGAATGGAGCTGTGTGAAGTCATAGAATGGAGGTGTGTTAAGTCAGAATGGAGGTGTGTGAACTCATAAAATGGAGGTGTGTGAAGTCACAGAATGGAGGTGTGTGAAGTCATAGAATGGAGGTGTTTTGAAGTCAGATTGGAGGTTTGTGAAGACACAGAATGGAGGTGTGTCAACTCAGAATGGAGGTGTATGAAGTCACAATGGAGGTGTGAGAAGTCATAGAATGGTGGTGTGTGAAGTCACAGAATGGAGGTGTGTGAAGTCATGGAATGGAGGTGTGTGAAATCTAAGAATGGAGGTGTGTGAAGTCAAACAATGGAGGTGTGTGAAGTCACAGAATGGAAGTTTGTGAAGTCAAAATGGAGGTGTGTGAAGTCATAGAAGGGAGGTGTGTGAAATCACAGAATGGAGTTGTGTGAAGTCACAATGGAGGTGTGTGAACGCATAATGAAGGTGTGTGAAGTCAAAGAGTGGAGGTGTGCGAAGTCATAGAATGGAGGTATGTGAAATCACAGAATGGAGGTGTGTGAAGTCACAGAATGTAGGTGTGTAAAGTCACAGAGTGGAGGTGTGTGAAGTCACAGAATGGAGGTGTGTGAAATCACAAATTGGAGGTGTGTGAAGTCACAGTATGTAGGTGTGTAATGTCACAGAATGGAGGTGTGTGAAGTCACAGAATGGAGGTGTGTGAAGTCATAGAATGGAGGTGTGTGAAGTCACAGAATGGAGGTGTGCGAATTTACAGAATGGAGGTGTGTGAAGTCCCAGAATGGAGGTGTGTGAAGTCATAGAATGGATGTGTGTGAAGTCATAGAAGGATGTTTGTGAAGTAAGAATGAAGGTGTGTCTAGTCATAGAATGGAGGTGTGTGAAGTCACAGAGTGGAGGAGTGTGAAGTCATAGAATGAAGGTGTGTGAAGTCATAGAATGGAGGTGTGTGAAGTCACAGAATGGAGGTGTGTGAAGTCATAGAATGGAGGTGTGTGAAGTCACAGAATGGAGGTGTGTGAAGTCAGAAAAGATGTGTGCGAAGTCATAGAATGGAGGTGTGTGAATTCAGAATGGAGCTGTGTGAAGTCTTAGAATGCAGGTGTGTTAAGTCAGAATGGAGGTGTGTGAACTCATAGAATGGAGGTTTGTGAATTCACAGAATGGAGGTGTGTGAAGTCACAGAATGGAAGTGTGTGAAGTCAGAATAGATGTGTGCGAAGTCATAGAATGGAGGTGTGTGAATTCAGAATGGAGCTGTGTGAAGTCATAGAATGGAGGTGTGTTAAGTCAGAATGGAGGTGTGTGAACTCATAGAATGGAGGTGTGTGAAGTCACAGAATGGAGGTGTGTGAAGTCATAGAATGGAGGTGTTTTGAAGTCAGATTGGAGGTTTGTGAAGACACAGAATGGAGGTGTGTCAACTCAGAATGGAGGTGTGTGAAGTCACAATGGAGGTGTGAGAAGTCATAGAATGGTGGTGTGTGAAGTCACAGAATGGAGGTGTGTGAAGTCATGGAATGGAGGTGTGTGAAATCTAAGAATGGAGGTGTGTGAAGTCAAACAATGGAGGTGTGTGAAGTCACAGAATAGATTTGTGTGAAGTCACAGAATGGAAGTGTGTGAAGTCAAAATGGAGCTGTGTGAAGTCACAGAATGGAGGTGTGTGAAGTCACAGAATGGAGGTGTGTGAAGTCATAGAATGGAGGTGTGTGAAGTCCTAGAATGGAGGTGTGTGAAGTCAGAATGGAAGTGTGTGAAGTCACAGAAATGAGGTGTGTGAAGTCACAGAATGGAGGTGTGTGAAGTCACAGAATGGAGGTGTGTGAAGTCATAGAATGGAGGTGTGTGAAGTCATAGAAGGATGTTTATGAAGTAAGAATGAAGGTGTGTGTAGTCATAGAATGGAGGTGTGTGAAGTCACAGAGTGGAGGTGTGTGAAGTCATAGAATGAAGGTGTGTGAAGTCATAGAATGGAGGTGTGTGAAGTCACAGAATGGAGGTGTGTGAAGTCAAAATTGTGGTGTGTGACGTCACAAATGGAGGTGTGGGAAGTCAGAACGGCGCTGTGTGAAATCATAGAATGGAGGTGTGTGAAGTCAGAATGGAGGTGTATGAACTCATAGATTGGAGGTGTGTGAAGTGACAGTGGAGGTGTGTGAAGTCATAGAATGGTGGGTTTTGATGTCAAAGAATGTAGGTGTATGAAGTCATAGAATGGAGGTGTGTGAGGTCAGATTGGAGGTGTGTGATATCACAGAATGAAGGTGTGTCAAATCAGAAATGAGGTATATGAAGTCATAGAATGGAGATGTGTGAAGTCAGACTGGAGGTGTGTGAAGTCACAGAATGGAGGTGTGTCAACTCAGAATGGAGGTGTGTGAAGTCACAATGGAGGTGTGTGAAGTCATAGAATGGTGGTGTGTGAAGTCACAGAATGGAGGTCTGGAAGTCATAGAATGGAGGTATGTGAAATCATAAAATGGAAGTGTGTGAAGTCATAGAATGGAGGTGTGTGAAGTCATAGACTGGATGTGTATGAATTCACAGAAGAGAGGTGTGTGAAATCACAGAATGGAGTTGTGTGAAGTCACAATGGAGGTGTGTGAAGTCATAATGAAGGTGTGTGAAGTCAAAGAATGGAGGTGTGTGAAGTCATAGAATGGAGGTGTGTGAAGTCATAGAAGGATGTTTGTGAAGTAAGAAGGAAGGTGTGTCTAGTCATAGAATGGAGGTGTGTGAAGTCACAGAGGGGAGGAGTGTGAAGTCATAGAATTTATGTGTGTGAAGTCACAGAATGTAGGTGTGGAAAATCACAGAGTGGAGGTGTGTGAAGTCACAGAATGGAGGTGTGTGAAGTCATAGACTGGAGGTGTGTGAAGTCATAGAAGGGAGGTGTGTGAAATCACAGAATGGAGGTGTTTCAACTCAGAATGGAGGTGTGTGAAGTCACAATGGAGGTGTGTGAAGTCATAGAATGGTGGTGTGTGAAGTCACAGAATGGAGGTGTGGAAGTCATAGAATGGAGGTGTGTGAAGTCAGAATGGAGGTGTGTGAAGTCACAAAATAGAGGTGTGTGAATTCAGGATGGAGGTGTGTGAAGTCATAGAGTGGAGGTGTGTGAAGTCATAGAATGGAGGTGTGATAAGTCAGAATGGATGTGTGTGAACTCATAGAATGGTGGTGTTTGAAATCACTATTGAGGTGTGTGAAGTCATAGAATGGACCTGTGTGAAGTCATAGAATGGAGGTGTGTGAAGTCACAGAATATAGGTGCGTGAACTCAGAATGGAGGTGTGTGAAGTCACAGAATTGAGGTGTGTGAAGTCACAGAATGGAGGTGTGTGAAGTCATAGAATGGAGGTGTGTCTAGTCATAGAATGTAGGTGTGTGAAGTCACAGAGTGGAGGTGTGTGAAGTCATAGAATGAAGGTGTGTTAAGTCATAGAATGGAGGTGTGTGAAGTCACAGAATGGAGGTGTGTGAAGTCAAAATTGTGGTGTGTGACGTCACAAATGGAGGTGTGTGAAGTCAGAACGGCGCTGTGTGAAATCATAGAATGGAGGTGTGTGAAGTCAGAATGGAGGTGTATGAACTCATAGATTGGAGGTGTGTGAAGTGACAGTGGAGGTGTGTGAAGTCATAGAATGGTGGGTTTTGATGTCAAAGAATGTAGGTGTATGAAGTCATAGAATGGAGGTGTGTGAGGTCAGATTGGAGGTGTGTGATATCACAGAATGAAGGTGGGTCAACTCATAAATGAGATATATGAAGTCATAGAATGGAGATGTGTGAAGTCAGACTGGAGGTGTGTGAAGTCACAGAATGGAGGTGTGTCAACTCAGAATGAAGGTGTGTGAAGTCACAATGGAGGTGTGTGAAGTCACAGAATGGAGGTGTGTGAAGTCACAGAATGGAGGTGTTGGAAGTCAAAATTGTGGTGTGTGACGTCACAAGTGGAGGTGTGTGAAGTCATAGAATGGTGGGTTTTGATGTCAAAGAATGGAGGTGTATGAAGTCATAGAATGGAGGTGTGTGAAGTCACAGTGGAGGTGTGTGAAGTCATAGAATGGTGGGTTTTGATGTCAAAGAATGGAGGTGTATGAAGTCATAGAATGGAGGTGTGTGAAGTCAGATTGGAGGTGTGTGATATCTCAGAATGAAGGTGTGTCAACTCAGAAATCAGGTATATGAAGACATAGAATGGAGGTGTGTGAAGTCATAGAATGGAAGTGTGTGAAATCATAGAATGGAGGAGTGTGAAGTCACCGAAGGAAGGTATGTGAAGTCACATAATGGAGGTGTGTGAAGTCAAAATGGAGGTGTGTGACATCATAAAATGTGGGTGGGTGAAGTCAAATTGGTGGGGTGTGAAGTCGGAGAATGCAGGTGTGTGAAGTCATTGAATGGAGTTGGGTGAAGTCATAGAATGGAGGTGTGTGAATTCATAGAACGGAGGTGTGTGAACTCACAGAATGGACGGGTATGAAGTCGTAGAATGGAGGTGTGTGAAGTCACAGAATGGAGGTGTGTGAAGTAATAGAATGGAGGTGTGTGAAGTCACAAAATGGAGGTGTGTGAAGTAATAGAATGGAGGTGTGTGAAGTCACAGAATGGAGGTGTGTGAAGTCACAGAATGGAGGTGTGTGAACTCAGAATGTAGGTGTGTGAAGTCACAGAATGGAGGTTTGTGAAGTTATAGAATGTAGGTGTGTGAAGTCATAGAATGGATGTTTCTGAAGTAAGAAAGAAGGTGTGTTAAGTCATAGAATGGAGGTGTGGGAAGTCAAAATGGTGGTGTGTGAACTCATAGAATGGAGGTGTGTGAACTCATAGAATTGAGGTGTGTGAAGTCATGGAATGGAGGTGTGTGAAGTCATAGAAGGATGTTTGTGAAGTAAGAAGGAAGGTGTGTCTAGTCATAGAATGGAGGTGTGTGAAGTCACAGAGTGGAGGAGTGTGAAGTCATAGAATGAAGGTGTGTGAAGTCATAGAATGGAGGTGTGTGAAGTCACAGAATGGAGGTGTGTGAAGTCATAGAATGGAGGTGTGTGAAGTCACAGAATGGAGGTGTGTGAAGTCATAGAATGGAGGTGTGTGAAGTCACAGAATGAAGGTGTGTGAAGTCAGAATAGATGTGTGCGAAGTCATAGAACGGAGGTGTGTGAATTCAGAATGGAGCTGTGTGAAGTCATAGAATAGAGGTGTGTTTAGTCAGAATGGAGGTGTGTGAACTCATAGAATGGAGGTGTGTGAATTCACAGAAGGGAGGTGTGTGAAGTCACAGAATGGAGGTGTGTGAAGTCAGAATAGATGTGTGCGAAGTCATAGAATGGAGGTGTGTGAATTCAGAATGGAGCTGTGTGAAGTCATAGAATGGAGGTGTGTTAAGTCAGAATGGATGTGTGTGAACTCATAGAATGGAGGTGTGTGAAGTCACAGAATCGAGGTGTGTGAAGTCACAGAATGGAGGTGTGTGAAGTCATAGAATGGAGGTGTTTTGAAGTCAGATTGGAGGTGTGTGAAGTCACAGAATGGAGGTGTGTCAACTCAGAATGGAGGTGTGTGAAGTCACAATGGAGGTGTGTGAAGTCATAGAATGGTGGTGTGTGAAGTCACAGAATGGAGGTGTGTGAAGTCATGGAATGGAGCTGTGTGAAATCTAAGAATGGAGGTGTGTGAAGTCAAACAATGGAGGTGTGTGAAGTCACAGAATAGGTTTGTGTGAAGTCACAGAATGGAAGTGTGTGAAGTCAAAATGGAGGTGTGTGAAGTCACAGAATGGAGGTGTGTGAAGTCACAGAATGGAGGTGTGTGAACTCAAAATTGTGGTGTGTGACGTCACAAATGGAGGTGTGTGAAGTCAGAATGGCGCTGTGTGAAATCATAGAATGGAGGTGTGTGAAGTCAGAATGGAGGTGTATGAACTCAGAGAATCGAGGTGTGTGAAGTGACAGTGGAGGTGTGTGAAGTCATAGAACGGTGGGTTTTGATGTCAAAGAATGGAGGTGTATGAAGTCATAGAATGGAGGTGTGTGAAGTCAGATTGGAGGTGTGTGATATCACAGAATGAAGGTGTGTCAACTCAGAAATGAGGTATATGAAGTCATAGAATGGAGGTGTGTGAAGTCAGACTGGAGGTGTGTGAAGTCACAGAATGGAGGTGTGTCAACTCAGAATGTAGGTGTGTGAAGTCACAATGGAGGTGTGTGAAGTCATAGAATGGTGGTGTGTGAAGTCACAGAATGGAGGTGTGGAAGTCATAGAATGGAGGTATGTGAAATCACAGAATTTATGTGTGTGAAGTCACAGAATGTAGGTGTGGAAAATCACAGAGTGGAGGTGTGTGAAGTCACAGAATGGAGGTGTGTGAAGTCATAGACTGGAGGTGTGTGAAGTCATAGAAGGGAGGTGTGTGAAGTCACAGAATGGAGGTGTTTCAACTCAGAATGGAGGTGTGTGAAGTCACAATGGAGGTGTGTGAAGTCATAGAATGGTGGTGTGTGAAGTCACAGAATGGAGGTGTGGAAGTCATAGAATGGAAGTGTGTGAAGTCAGAATGGAGGTGTGTGAAGTCACAAAATAGAGGTGTGTGAATTCAGGATGGAGGTGTGTGAAGTCATAGAGTGGAGGTGTGTGAAGTCATAGAATGGAGGTGTGAGAAGTCAGAATGGATGTGTGTGAACTCATGGAATGGTGGTGTTTGAAATCACTATTGAGGTGTGTGAAGTCATAGAATGGAGCTGTGTGAAGTCATAGAATGGAGGTGTGTGAAGTCACAGAATATAGGTGCGTGAACTCAGAATGGAGGTGTGTAAAGTCACAGAATTGAGGTGTGTGAAGTCACAGAATGGAGGTGTGTGAAGTCATAGAATGGAGGTGTGTCTAGTCATAGAATGGAGGTGTGTGATGTCACAGAGTGGAGGTGTGTGAAGTCATAGAATGAAGGTCTGTTAAGTCATAGAATGGAGGTGTGTGAAGTCACAGAATGGAGGTGTGTGAAGTCAAAATTGTGGTGTGTGACATCACAAATGGAGGTGTGTGAAGTCAGAACGACGCTGTGTGAAATCATAGAATGGAGGTGTGTGAAGTCAGAATGGAGGTGTATGAACTCATAGATTGGAGGTGTGTGAAGTGACAGTGGAGGTGTGTGAAGTCATAAAATGGTGGGTTTTTATGTCAAAGAATGTAGGTGTATGAAGTCATAGAATGGAGGAGTGTGAGGTCAGATTGGAGGTGTGTGATATCACAGAATGAAGGTGGGTCAACTCATAAATGAGATATATGAAGTCATAGAATGGAGATGTGTGAAGTCAGACTGGAGGTGTGTGAAGTCACAGAATGGAGGTGTGTCAACTCAGAATGAAGGTGTGTGAAGTCACAATGGAGGTGTGTGAAGTCACAGAATGGAGGTGTGTGAAGTCACAGAATGGAGGTGTTGGAAGTCAAAATTGTGGTGTGTGACGTCACAAGTGGAGGTGTGTGAAGTCATAGAATGGTGGGTTTTGATGTCAAAGAATGGAGGTGTATGAAGTCATAGAATGGAGGTGTGTGAAGTCACAGTGGAGGTGTGTGAAGTCATAGAATGGTGGGTTTTGATGTCAAAGAATGGAGGTGTATGAAGTCATAGAATGGAGGTGTGTGAAGTCAGATTGGAGGTGTGTGATATCTCAGAATGAAGGTGTGTCAACTCAGAAATCAGGTATATGAAGACATAGAATGGAGGTGTGTGAAGTCATAGAATGGAAGTGTGTGAAATCATAGAATGGAGGAGTGTGAAGTCACCGAAGGAAGGTGTGTGAAGTCACATAATGGAGGTGTGTGAAGTCAAAATCGAGGTGTGTGACATCATAAAATGTGGGTGGGTGAAGTCAAATTGGAGGGGTGTGAAGTCGGAGAATGCAGGTGTGTGAAGTCATTGAATGGAGTTGGGTGAAGTCATAGATTGGAGGTGTGTGAATTCATAGAATGGAGGTGTGTGAACTCACAGAATGGACGTGTATGAAGTCGTAGAATGGAGGTGTGTGAAGTCACAGAATGGAGGTGTGTGAAGTAATAGAATGGAGGTGTGTGAAGTCACAAAATGGAGGTGTGTGAAGTAATAGAATGGAGGTGTGTGAAGTCACAGAATGGAGGTGTGTGAAGTCACAGAATGGAGGTGTGTGAACTCAGAATGTAGGTGTGTGAAGTCACAGAATGGAGGTTTGTGAAGTTATAGAATGTAGGTGTGTGAAGTCATAGAATGGATGTTTCTGAAGTAAGAAAGAAGGTGTGTTAAGTCATAGAATGGAGGTGTGGGAAGTCAAAATGGTGGTGTGTGAACTCATAGAATGGAGGTGTGTGAACTCATAGAATTGAGGTGTGTGAAGTCATGGAATGGAGGTGTGTGAAGTCAAAGAATGGAGGTGTGTGAAGTCAAACAATGGAGGTGTGTGAAGTCAGAGAATGGAGGTGTGTGAAGTCACAGAATGGAAGTGTGAAGTCAAAATGGAGGTGTGTGAAGTCACAGAATGGAGGTGTGTGAAGTCACAGAATGGAGGTGTGTGAAGTCACATAATGGAGGTGTGTGAACTCAGGATGGAGGTGTGTGAAGTCACAGAATGGATGTGTGTGAGGTCATAGAATGGAGGTGTGTGAAGTCACAGAACGGAGGTGTGTGAAATCACAGAATTTAAGTGTGTGAACACAGAATGGAGGTGTGTGAAGTCACAGAATTGAGGTGTGTGAAGTCATAAAACGGAGGTGTGTGAAGTCACAGAATGGAGGTATGTGAAGTCACAGAATGGAGGTGTGTGAAGTCAGAGAATCGAGGTGTGTGACGTCACAGAATGGAGGTGTGAGAAGTCACAGAATGGAGGTGTGTGAAGTCACAGAATGGAGGTGTGTGAAGTCATAGAATGGAAGTGTGTGAAGTCATAGAATGGAGGTGTGTGAATTCAGAATGGAGATGTGTGAATTCAGAGATTGTAGTTGTGTGAAGTCATAGAATGTTGGTGTATGAAGTAATAGAATGGAGGTGTATGAAGTCATAGAATGGAGGTGTGTGAAGTCATAGAATGGAGGTGTGTGAAGTCAGAATGGAGATGTGTGAATTCACAGATTGTAGTTGTGTGAAGTCATAGAATGTTGGTGTATGAAGTCATAGAATGGAGGTGTATGAAGTCATAGAATGGAGGTTTGTGAAGTCATAGAATGGATGTTTTTGAAGTAAGAATTAAGGTCGGTGAAGTCATAGAATGGAGGTATGTGAAGTCACAGAATGGAGGTGTGTGAAGGTATAGAATGGAGGTGTGTGAAGTCATAGATTGGAGGTGTGGGAAGTCATAGAATGGAGGTGTGTGAAGTCATAGAATGGGGTGTGTGATGTCACAGAATGGAGGTGTGTGAAGCCACAGAATGGAGGTGTGTGAAGTCAGAATGGAGGTGTGTGAAGTTATAGAATGGAGGTGTGTGAAGTAACAACGGAGGTGTGTGAACTCATAGAATGGAGGTGTGTGAAGTCACAATGGAGGTGTGTGAAGTCATACAATGGAGGTTTGTGAAGTCACAGAATGGAGGTGTGTCAACTCAGAATGGACTTGTGCGAAGTCATGAAATGGAGGTGTATGAAGTCAGAATGGAGGTCTGTTATGTCACAGAATGGAGGTGTGTGAACTCAGAATGGAGGTGTGTGAAGTCACAGAATGGAGGTATGTGAATTCATAGAATGGAGGTATGTGAAATCATAGAATGGAAGTGTTTGGAGTCATACATTGAAGGTGTGTGAAGTCATAGAACGGAGGTGTGTGAATTCAGAATGGAGCTGTGTGAAGTCATAGAATGGAGGTGTGTTTAGTCAGAATGGAGGTGTGTGAACTCATAGAATGGAGGTGTGTGAATTCACAGAAGGGAGGTGTGTGAAGTCACAGAATGGAGGTGTGTGAAGTCAGAATAGATGTGTGCGAAGTCATAGAATGGAGGTGTGTGAATTCAGAATGGAGCTGTGTGAAGTCATAGAATGGAGGTGTGTTAAGTCAGAATGGATGTGTGTGAACTCATAGAATGGAGGTGTGTGAAGTCACAGAATCGAGGTGTGTGAAGTCACAGAATGGAGGTGTGTGAAGTCATAGAATGGAGGTGTTTTGAAGTCAGATTGGAGGTGTGTGAAGTCACAGAATGGAGGTGTGTCAACTCAGAATGGAGGTGTGTGAAGTCACAATGGAGGTGTGTGAATTCAGGATGGAGGTGTGTGAAGTCATAGAGTGGAGGTGTGTGAAGTCATAGAATGGAGGTGTGATAAGTCAGAATGGATGTGTGTGAACTCATAGAATGGTGGTGTTTGAAATCACTATTGAGGTGTGTGAAGTCATAGAATGGAGCTGTGTGAAGTCATAGAATGGAGGTGTGTGAAGTCACAGAATATAGGTGCGTGAACTCAGAATGGAGGTGTGTGAAGTCACAGAATTGAGGTGTGTGAAGTCATAGAATGGAGGTGTGTGAAGTCATAGAATGGAGGTGTGTCTAGTCATAGAATGGAGGTGTGTGAAGTCATAGAATGAAGGTGTGTTAAGTCATAGAATGGAGGTGTGTGAAGTCACAGAATGGAGGTGTGTGAAGTCAAAATTGTGGTGTGTGACGTCACAAATGGAGGTGTGTGAAGTCAGAATGGCGCTGTGTGAAATCATAGAATGGAGGTGTGTGAAGTCAGAATGGAGGTTTATGAACTCATAGAATCGAGGTGTGTGAAGTGACAGTGGAGGTGTGTGAAGTCATAGAACGGTGGGTTTTGATGTCAAAGAATGGAGGTGTATGAAGTCATAGAATGGAGGTGTGTGAAGTCAGATTGGAGGTGTGTGATATCACAGAATGAAGGTGTGTCAACTCAGAAATGAGGTATATGAAGTCATAGAATGGAGGTGTGTGAAGTCAGACTGGAGGTGTGTGAAGTCACAGAATGGAGGTGTGTCAACTCAGAATGTAGGTGTGTGAAGTCACAATGGAGGTGTGTGAAGTCATAGAATGGTGGTGTGTGAAGTCACAGAATGGAGGTGTGGAAGTCATAGAATGGAGGTATGTGAAATCACAGAATTTATGTGTGTGAAGTCACAGAATGTAGGTGTGGAAAATCACAGAGTGGAGGTGTGTGAAGTCACAATGGAGGTGTGTGAAGTCATAGAATGGTGGTGTGTGAAGTCACAGAATGGAGGTGTGGAAGTCATAGAATGGAGGTGTGTGAAGTCAGAATGGAGGTGTGTGAAGTCACAAAATAGAGGTGTGTGAATTCAGGATGGAGGTGTGTGAAGTCATAGAGTGGAGGTGTGTGAAGTCATAGAATGGAGGTGTGAGAAGTCAGAATGGATGTGTGTGAACTCATAGAATGGTGGTGTTTGAAATCACTATTGAGGTGTGTGAAGTCATAGAATGGACCTGTGTGAAGTCATAGAATGGAGGTGTGTGAAGTCACAGAATATAGGTGCGTGAACTCAGAATGGAGGTGTGTGAAGTCACAGAATTGAGGTGTGTGAAGTCACAGAATGGAGGTGTGTGAAGTCATAGAATGGAGGTGTGTCTAGTCATAGAATGGAGGTGTGTGAAGTCACAGAGTGGAGGTGTGTGAAGTCATAGAATGAAGGTGTGTTAAGTCATAGAATGGAGGTGTGTGAAGTCACAGAATGGAGGTGTGTGAAGTCAAAATTGTGGTGCGTGACGTCACAAATGGAGGTGTGTGAAGTCAGAACGGCGCTGTGTGAAATCATAGAATGGAGGTGTGTGAAGTCAGAAAGGAGGTGTATGAACTCACAGATTGGAGGTGTGTGAAGTGACAGTGGAGGTGTGTGAAGTCATAGAATGGTGGGTTTTTATGTCAAAGAATGTAGGTGTATGAAGTCATAGAATGGAGGTGTGTGAGGTCAGATTGGAGGTGTGTGATATCACAGAATGAAGGTGGGTCAACTCATAAATGAGATATATGAAGTCATAGAATGGAGATGTGTGAAGTCAGACTGGAGGTGTGTGAAGTCACAGAATGGAGGTGTGTCAACTCAGAATGAAGGTGTGTGAAGTCACAATGGAGGTGTGTGAAGTCACAGAATGGAGGTGTGTGAAGTCACAGAATGGAGGTGTTGGAAGTCAAAATTGTGGTGTGTGACGTCACAAGTGGAGGTGTGTGAAGTCATAGAATGGTGGGTTTTGATGTCAAAGAATGGAGGTGTATGAAGTCATAGAATGGAGGTGTGTGAAGTCACAGTGGAGGTGTGTGAAGTCATAGAATGGTGGGTTTTGATGTCAAAGAATGGAGGTGTATGAAGTCATAGAATGGAGGTGTGTGAAGTCAGATTGGAGGTGTGTGATATCTCAGAATGAAGGTGTGTCAACTCAGAAATCAGGTATATGAAGACATAGAATGGAGGTGTGTGAAGTCATAGAATGGAAGTGTGTGAAATCATAGAATGGAGGAGTGTGAAGTCACCGAAGGAAGGTGTGTGAAGTCACATAATGGAGGTGTGTGAAGTCAAAATGGAGGTGTGTGACATCATACAATTTGGGTGAGTGAAGTCAAATTGGAGGGGTGTGAAGTCGGAGAATGCAGGTGTGTGAAGTCATTGAATGGAGTTGGGTGAAGTCATAGAATGGAGGTGTGTGAATTCATAGAACGGAGGTGTGTGAACTCACAGAATGGACGGGTATGAAGTCGTAGAATGGAGGTGTGTGAAGTCACAGAATGGAGGTGTGTGAAGTAATAGAATGGAGGTGTGTGAAGTCACAAAATGGAGGTGTGTGAAGTAATAGAATGGAGGTGTGTGAAGTCACAGAATGGAGGTGTGTGAAGTCACAGAATGGAGGTGTGTGAACTCAGAATGCAGGTGTGTGAAGTCACAGAATGGAGGTTTGTGAAGTTATAGAATGTAGGTGTGTGAAGTCATAGAATGGATGTTTCTGAAGTAAGAAAGAAGGTGTGTTAAGTCATAGAATGGAGGTGTGGGAAGTCAAAATGGTTGTGTGTGAACTCATAGAATGGAGGTGTGTGAACTCATAGAATTGAGGTGTGTGAAGTCATGGAATGGAGGTGTGTGAAGTCATAGAAGGATGTTTGTGAAGTAAGAAGGAAGGTGTGTCTAGTCATAGAATGGAGGTGTGTGAAGTCACAGAGTGGAGGAGTGTGAAGTCATAGAATGAAGGTGTGTGAAGTCATAGAATGGAGGTGTGTGAAGTCACAGAATGGAGGTGTGTGAAGTCATAGAATGGAGGTGTGTGAAGTCACAGAATGGAGGTGTGTGAAATCAAAATGGAGGTGTGTGAAGTCACGGAATGGAGGTGTGTGAAGTCAGAATAGATGTGTGCGAAGTCATAGAACGGAGGTGTGTGAATTCAGAATGGAGCTGTGTGAAGTCATAGAATAGAGGTGTGTTTAGTCAGAATGGAGGTGTGTGAACTCATAGAATGGAGGTGTGTGAATTCACAGAAGGGAGGTGTGTGAAGTCACAGAATGGAGGTGTGTGAAGTCAGAATAGATGTGTGCGAAGTCATAGAATGGAGGTGTGTGAATTCAGAATGGAGCTGTGTGAAGTCATAGAATGGAGGTGTGTTAAGTCAGAATGGAGGTGTGTGAACTCATAGAATGGAGGTGTGTGAAGTCACAGAATCGAGGTGTGTGAAGTCACAGAATGGAGGTGTGTGAAGTCATAGAATGGAGGTGTTTTGAAGTCAGATTGGAGGTGTGTGAAGTCACAGAATGGAGGTGTGTCAACTCAGAATGGAGGTGTGTGAAGTCACAATGGAGGTGTGTGAAGTCATAGAATGGTGGTGTGTGAAGTCACAGAATGGAGGTGTGTGAAGTCATGGAATGGAGCTGTGTGAAATCTAAGAATGGAGGTGTGTGAAGTCAAACAATGGAGGTGTGTGAAGTCACAGAATAGGTTTGTGTGAAGTCACAGAATGGAAGTGTGTGAAGTCAAAATGGAGGTGTGTGAAGTCACAGAATGGAGGTGTGAAGTCACAGAATGGAGGTGTGTGAACTCAAAATTGTGGTGTGTGACGTCACAAATGGAGGTGTGTGAAGTCAGAATGGCGCTGTGTGAAATCATAGAATGGAGGTGTGTGAAGTCAGAATGGAGGTTTATGAACTCAGAGAATCGAGGTGTGTGAAGTGACAGTGGAGGTGTGTGAAGTCATAGAACGGTGGGTTTTGATGTCAAAGAATGGAGGTGTATGAAGTCATAGAATGGAGGTGTGTGAAGTCAGATTGGAGGTGTGTGATATCACAGAATGAAGGTGTGTCAACTCAGAAATGAGGTATATGAAGTCATAGAATGGAGGTGTGTGAAGTCAGACTGGAGGTGTGTGAAGTCACAGAATGGAGGTGTGTCAACTCAGAATGTAGGTGTGTGAAGTCACAATGGAGGTGTGTGAAGTCATAGAATGGTGGTGTGTGAAGTCACAGAATGGAGGTGTGGAAGTCATAGAATGGAGGTATGTGAAATCACAGAATTTATGTGTGTGAAGTCACAGAATGTAGGTGTGGAAAATCACAGAGTGGAGGTGTGTGAAGTCACAGAATGGAGGTGTGTGAAGTCATAGACTGGAGGTGTGTGAAGTCATAGAAGGGAGGTGTGTGAAGTCACAGAATGGAGGTGTTTCAACTCAGAATGGAGGTGTGTGAAGTCACAATGGAGGTGTGTGAAGTCATAGAATGGTGGTGTGTGAAGTCACAGAATGGAGGTGTGGAAGTCATAGAATGGAGGTGTGTGAAGTCAGAATGGAGGTGTGTGAAGTCACAAAATAGAGGTGTGTGAATTCAGGATGGAGGTGTGTGAAGTCATAGAGTGGAGGTGTGTGAAGTCATAGAATGGAGGTGTGAGAAGTCAGAATGGATGTGTGTGAACTCATAGAATGGTGGTGTTTGAAATCACTATTGAGGTGTGTGAAGTCATAGAATGGAGATGTGTGAAGTCATAGAATGGAGGTGTGTGAAGTCACAGAATATAGGTGCGTGAACTCAGAATGGAGGTGTGTGAAGTCACAGAATTGAGGTGTGTGAAGTCACAGAATGGAGGTGTGTGAAGTCATAGAATGGAGGTGTGTCTAGTCATAGAATGGAGGTGTGTGAAGTCACAGAGTGGAGGTGTGTGAAGTCATAGAATGAAGGTGTGTTAAGTCATAGAATGGAGGTGTGTGAAGTCACAGAATGGAGGTGTGTGAAGTCAAAATTGTGGTGTGTGACATCACAAATGGAGGTGTGTGAAGTCAGAACGACGCTGTGTGAATCATAGAATGGAGGTGTGTGAAGTCAGAATGAAGGTGTATGAACTCATAGATTGGAGGTGTGTGAAGTGACAGTGGAGGTGTGTGAAGTCATAGAATGGTGGGTTTTTATGTCAAAGGATGTAGGTGTATGAAGTCATAGAATGGAGGTGTGTGAGGTCAGATTGGAGGTGTGTGATATCACAGAATGAAGGTGGGTCAACTCATAAATGAGATATATGAAGTCATAGAATGGAGATGTGTGAAGTCAGACTGGAGGTGTGTGAAGTCACAGAATGGAGGTGTGTCAACTCAGAATGAAGGTGTGTGAAGTCACAATGGAGGTGTGTGAAGTCACAGAATGGAGGTGTGTGAAGTCACAGAATGGAGGTGTTGGAAGTCAAAATTGTGGTGTGTGACGTCACAAGTGGAGGTGTGTGAAGTCATAGAATGGTGGGTTTTGATGTCAAAGAATGGAGGTGTATGAAGTCATAGAATGGAGGTGTGTGAAGTCACAGTGGAGGTGTGTGAAGTCATAGAATGGTGGGTTTTGATGTCAAAGAATGGAGGTGTATGAAGTCACAGAATGGAGGTGTGTGAAGTCAGATTGGAGGTGTGTGATATCTCACAATGAAGGTGTGTCAACTCAGAAATCAGGTATATGAAGACATAGAATGGAGGTGTGTGAAGTCATAGAATGGAAGTGTGTGAAATCATAGAATGGAGGAGTGTGAAGTCACCGAAGGAAGGTGTGTGAAATCACATAATGGAGGTGTGTGAAGTCAAAATCGAGGTGTGTGACATCATAAAATGTGGGTGGGTGAAGTCAAATTGGAGGGGTGTGAAGTCGGAGAATGCAGGTGTGTGAAGTCATTGAATGGAGTTGGGTGAAGTCATAGATTGGAGGTGTGTGAATTCATAGAAGGGAGGTGTGTGAACTCACAGAATGGACGGGTATGAAGTCGTAGAATGGAGGTGTGTGAAGTCACAGAATGGAGGTGTGTGAAGTAATAGAATGGAGGTGTGTGAAGTCACAAAATGGAGGTGTGTGAAGTAATAGAATGGAGGTGTGTGAAGTCACAGAATGGAGGTGTGTGAAGTCACAGAATGGAGGTGTGTGAACTCAGAATGTAGGTGTGTGAAGTCACAGAATGGAGGTTTGTGAAGTTATAGAATGTAGGTGTGTGAAGTCATAGAATGGATGTTTCTGAAGTAAGAAAGAAGGTGTGTTAAGTCATAGAATGGAGGTGTGGGAAGTCAAAATGGTGGTGTGTGAACTCATAGAATGGAGGTGTGTGAACTCATAGAATTGAGGTGTGTGAAGTCATGGATTGGAGGTGTGTGAAGTCAAAGAATGGAGGTGTGTGAAGTCAAACAATGGAGGTGTGTGAAGTCAGAGAATGGAGGTGTGTGAAGTCACAGAATGGAAGTGTGAAGTCAAAATGGAGGTGTGTGAAGTCACAGAATGGAGGTGTGTGAAGTCACAGAATGGAGGTGTGTGAAGTCACATAATGGAGGTGTGTGAACTCAGGATGGAGGTGTGTGAAGTCACAGAATGGATGTGTGTGAGGTCATAGAATGGAGGTGTGTGAAGTCACAGAACGGAGGTGTGTGAAATCACAGAATTTAAGTGTGTGAACACAGAATGGAGGTGTGTGAAGTCACAGAATTGAGGTGTGTGAAGTCATAAAACGGAGTTGTGTGAAGTCACAGAATGGAGGTATGTGAAGTCACAGAATGGAGGTGTGTGAAGTCAGAGAATCGAGGTGTGTGACGTCACAGAATGGAGGTGTGAGAAGTCACAGAATGGAGGTGTGTGAAGTCACAGAATGGAGGTGTGTGAAGTCATAGAATGGAAGTGTGTGAAGTCATAGAATGGAGGTGTGTGAATTCAGAATGGAGATGTGTGAATTCAGAGATTGTAGTTGTGTGAAGTCATAGAATGTTGGTGTATGAAGTCATAGAATGGAGGTGTATGAAGTCATAGAATGGAGGTGTGTGAAGTCATAGAATGGAGGAGTGTGAAGTCACCGAAGGAAGGTGTGTGAAGTCACATAATGGAGGTGTGTGAAGTCAAAATCGAGGTGTGTGACATCATAAAATGTGGGTGGGTGAAGTCAAATTGGAGGGGTGTGAAGTCGGAGAATGCAGGTGTGTGAAGTCATTGAATGGAGTTGGGTGAAGTCATAGATTGGAGGTGTGTGAATTCATAGAATGGAGGTGTGTGAACTCACAGAATGGACGGGTATGAAGTCGTAGAATGGAGGTGTGTGAAGTCACAGAATGGAGGTGTGTGAAGTAATAGAATGGAGGTGTGTGAAGTCACAAAATGGAGGTGTGTGAAGTAATAGAATGGAGGTGTGTGAAGTCACAGAATGGAGGTGTGTGAAGTCACAGAATGGAGGTGTGTGAACTCAGAATGTAGGTGTGTGAAGTCACAGAATGGAGGTTTGTGAAGTTATAGAATGTAGGTGTGTGAAGTCATAGAATGGATGTTTCTGAAGTAAGAAAGAAGGTGTGTTAAGTCATAGAATGGAGGTGTGGGAAGTCAAAATGGTGGTGTGTGAACTCATAGAATGGAGGTGTGTGAACTCATAGAATTGAGGTGTGTGAAGTCATGGATTGGAGGTGTGTGAAGTCAAAGAATGGAGGTGTGTGAAGTCAAACAATGGAGGTGTGTGAAGTCAGAGAATGGAGGTGTGTGAAGTCACAGAATGGAAGTGTGAAGTCAAAATGGAGGTGTGTGAAGTCACAGAATGGAGGTGTGTGAAGTCACAGAATGGAGGTGTGTGAAGTCACATAATGGAGGTGTGTGAACTCATGATGGAGGTGTGTGAAGTCACAGAATGGATGTGTGTGAGGTCATAGAATGGAGGTGTGTGAAGTCACAGAACGGAGGTGTGTGAAATCACAGAATTTAAGTGTGTGAACACAGAATGGAGGTGTGTGAAGTCACAGAATTGAGGTGTGTGAAGTCATAAAACGGAGGTGTGTGAAGTCACAGAATGGAGGTATGTGAAGTCACAGAATGGAGGTGTGTGAAGTCAGAGAATCGAGGTGTGTGACGTCACAGAATGGAGGTGTGAGAAGTCACAGAATGGAGGTGTGTGAAGTCACAGAATGGAGGTGTGTGAAGTCATAGAATGGAAGTGTGTGAAGTCATAGAATGGAGGTGTGTGAATTCAGAATGGAGATGTGTGAATTCAGAGATTGTAGTTGTGTGAAGTCATAGAATGTTGGTGTATGAAGTCATAGAATGGAGGTGTATGAAGTCATAGAATGGAGGTGTGTGAAGTCATAGAATGGAGGTGTGTGAAGTCAGAATGGAGATGTGTGAATTCAGAATGGAGATGTGTGAATTCAGAGATTGTAGTTGTGTGAAGTCATAGAATGTTGGTGTATGAAGTCATAGAATGGAGGTGTATGAAGTCATAGAATGGAGGTGTGTGAAGTCATAGAAAGGAGGTGTGTGAAGTCAGAATGGAGATGTGTGAATTCACAGATTGTAGTTGTGTGAAGTCATAGAATGTTGGTGTATGAAGTCATAGAATGGAGGCGTATGAAGTCATACAATAGAGGTTTGTGAAGTCATAGAATGGATGTTTTTGAAGTAAGAATTAAGGTTGGTGAAGTCATAGAATGGAGGTGTGTGAAGTCACAGAATGGAGGTGTGTGAAGGTATAGAATGGAGGTGTGTGAAGTCATAGATTGGAGGTGTGGGAAGTCATAGAATGGAGGTGTGTGAAGTTATAGAATGAGGTGTGTGAAGTAACAACGGAGGTGTGTGAACTCATAGAATGGAGGTGTGTGAAGTCACAATGGAGGTGTGTGAAGTCATACAATGGAGGTTTGTGAAGTCACAGAATGGAGGTGTGTCAACTCAGAATGGACTTGTGCGAAGTCATGAAATGGAGGTGTATGAAGTCAGAATGGAGGTCTGTTATGTCACAGAATGGAAGTGTGTGAACTCAGAATGGAGGTGTGTGAAGTCACAGAATGGAGGTATGTGAATTCATAGAATGGAGGTATGTGAAATCATAGAATGGAAGTGTTTGGAGTCATACATTGAAGGTGTGTGAAGTCATAGAATGGAGGTGTGTGAAGTCATAGAATGGAGGAGTGTGAAGTCACAGAAGAGAGGTTTGTGAAGTCACAGATTTGAGGTGTATGAAGTCACAGGATGGAGGTTTGTGAAGTCATAGAATGGAGGTATGTGAAGTCAAATTGGAGGGGTGTGAAGTCGGAGAACGCAGGTGTGTGAAGTCATAGAATGGAGGTGTGTGAAGTCATAGAATGGAGGTGTGTGAACTCACAGAATGTACCGGTATGAAGTCATAGAATGGAGGTATGTGATGTCACAGCATTGATGTGTTTGAAGTCATATACTGGAGGTGTGTGAAATCAAAATGGATGTGTGAAGTCATAGAATGGAGGTGTGTGAAGTCACAGAATGGAGGTGTGTGAAGTCACAGAATGGAGGTGTGTGAAGTCACAGAATGGAGGTGTGTAAAGTCAAAATGGTGGTGTGTGAAGTCACAAATGGAAGTGGGTGAAGTCACAGAATGGAGGTGTGTGAAGTTATAGAGTGGAGGTGTGTGAAGTCATAGAATGGAGGTGTGGGAAGTCATAGAATGGAGCTGTGTGAAGTCATAGAATGCGGAGTGTGATGTCACAGAATGGAGGTGTGTGATCAGAATGGAGATGTGAAGTCATAGAATGGAGGTTGGTGAAGTCATAGAAAGGAAGTGTGCAAGTCATAGAATGGAGGTGTGTGAACTCATAGAGTGGAGGTGTGTGACGTCACAATGGAAGTGTGTGAAGTCATAGAATGGAGGTATGTGAAGTCACAGAATGGAGGTATGTGAAGTCATACAATGCAGGTGTGTAAAGTCAGAACGGAGGTGTGTGAAGTCACAGAATAGATGTTTCTGAAGTAAGAATGGAGGTGTGTGAAGTCAAAGATGGAGGTGTGTGAAGTCAGAGTATGGAGGAGTGTGAAATCATAGAATGGAGTTTTGTGAAGTCACAGAATGGAGCTGTGTCAAGTCAGAATGGAGGTATGTGAAGTCATAGTATGGAGGTGTGTGAAGTAACAACGGAGGTGTGTGAACTCATAGAATGGAGGTGTGTGAAGTCACACTGGAGGTGTGTGAAGTCATACAATGGAGGTTTCTGAAGTCACAGAATGGAGGTGTGTCAACTCAGAATGGAGGTGTGCGAAGTCATGAAATGGAGGTGTATGAAGTTAGAATGGAGGTGTGTTAAGTCACAGAATGGAGGTGTGTGAACTCAGAATGGCGGTGTGTGAAGTCACAGAATGGAGGTATGTGAATTCATAGAATGGAGGTATGTGAAATCATAGAATGGAAGTGTTTGAAGTCATACATTGAAGGTGTGTGAAGTCATAGAATGGAGGTGTGTGAAGTCATAGAATGGAGGAGTGTGAAGTCACAGAAGGGAGGTATGTGAAGTCACATAATGGAGGTGTGTGAAGTCAAAATGGAGGTGCGTGACATCATAAAATGTAGGTGTGTGAAGTCATAGAATGGAGGTGTGTGAAATCATAGAATGGACGTTTGTGAAGTCACAGATTTGTGGTGTTTGAAGTCACAGAATGGAGGTTTGTGAAGTCATAGAATGGAGGTATGTGAAGTCAAATTGGAGGGGTGTGAAGTCGGAGAACGCAAGTGTGTGAAGTCATAGAATGGAGGTGTGTGAAGTCATAGAATGGAGGTCTGTGATGTCATAGAAGGGAGGTGTGTGAACTCATAGAATGGAGGTATGTGAAGTCATGGATTGGAGGTGTGTGAAGTCCAACAATGGAGGTGTGTGAAGTCAAAAATGGATGTGTGTGAAGTCACAGAATGCAGGTGTGTGAAGTCACAGAATGGAGGTGTGTGAAGTCAAAATGGAGGTGTGTGAAGTCAGAGAATGGAGGTGTGTGAAGTCATCGAATGGAGGAGTGTGAAATCACGGAATGAGGTGTGTGAAGTCACAGCATGGAGGTGTGTGAAGTCAGAATGGAGGTGTGTGAAGTCAGAATGGAGGTATGTGAAGTCATAGAATGGAGGTGTGTGAAGTTAGAATGGAGGTGTGTGAAGTCACAGAATCTAGGTGTGTGAAGTCAGAATGGAATTGTGAAGTCATAGAATGGAGGTCGGTGAAGTCATAGGAAGGAGATGTGGGAAGTCATAGAATGAAGTGTGAAGTCACGGAGTGGAGGTGAGTGAAGTCACAGATTCGAGGTCTGTGAAGTCATAGAATGGAAGTGTGTGAAGTCAGAATGGAGGTGTGCGAAGTCATAGAATAGAGGTGTGTGAAGTCAGAATGGAGGTGTGTGAAGTCATAGAATGGAGGTGTGTGAACTCATAGAATGGAGGTGTGTGACGTCACAATGGTACTGTGTGAAGTCATACAATGGAGGTGTCTGAAGTCAGAATGGAGGTGTGTGAAGTCAAAGAATGGATGTTTCTGAAGTAAGAATGGAGGTGTGTGAAGTCATAGAATGGAGGTTTGTGAAGGCCAAATGGAGGTGTGTGAACTCATAGAATGGAGATGTGTGAACTCATAGAATGGAGGTGAGGGAAGTCATGAAATGGAGGTGTGTAAAGTCACAAAATGGAGGTGTGTGAAGTCACAGAATGGAAGTGTGTGATGTCAAAATGGAGGTGTGTGAAGTCACAGAATGGAGGTGTGTGAAGTCACCGAATGTAGGTGTGTGAAGTCACAGAATGGAGGTGTGTGAAGTCAAAATGGAGGTGTGTGAAGTCAAAGAATGGAGGTGTGTGACGTATTCGAATGGAGGTGTGTGTAGTCACGGAATGGAGGTGTGTGAAGTCAAAATGGAGGTGTGTGAAGTCACAGAATGGAGGTGTGTGAAGTCAGAATGGAGGTGTGCGAAGTCATAGAATGGAGGTGTGTGAAGTCAGAATGGAGGTGTGTGAAGGCATAGAATGGAGGTGTGTGAAGTCAGAATGGAGGTGTGTGAACTCATAGAATGGAGGTGTGTGAAGTCACAATGAAGGTGTGTGAAGTCACGGAATGAAGGTGTGTGAAGTCACAGAATGGAGGTGTGTGAAGTCACAATGGAGGTGTGTGAAGTCAAAGAATGGAGGTGTGTGAAGTCATCGAATGGTGGTGTGTAAACTCAGAACGGAGGTGTGAAATCATAGAATGGAAGTGTGTGAAGTCATAGAATGGAGGGGTGTGAATTCAGAATGGAGGTGTGTGAAGTCATAGAATGGAGATGTGTGAAGTCAGAATGGAGGTGTGTGAACTCATAGAATGGAGGTGTGTGAAGTCACAATGAAGGTGTGTGAAGTCACGGAATGAAGGTGTTGAAGTCACAGAATGGAGGTGTGTGAAGTCACAATGGAGGTGTGTGAAGTCAAAGAATGGAGGTGTGTGAAGTCATCGAATAGTGGTGTGTAAACTCAGAACGGAGGTGTGAAATCATAGAATGGAAGTGTGTGAAGTCACGGAATGGAGGGGTGTGAATTCAGAATGGAGCAGTGTGAAGTCACAAAATGGAGGTGTGTGAAGTCAGAATGGAGGAGTGTGAACTCATAGAATGGAGGTGTGTGAAGTCACAATGGAGATGTGTGAAGTCAGAATGGAGGTGTGTGAAGTAAGAATGGAGGTTTGTGAAGTCATAGAATGGAGGTGTGTGAAGTCACAATGCAGGTGTGTGAACTCATAGAATGGAGGTGTGTGAACTCACAGAACGTACGGGTATAAAGTCATAGAATGGAGGTATGTGATGTCACAGAATTGAGATGTTTGAAGTCATATGTTGGAGGTGTGTGAAATCAAAATGGATGTGTGAAGTCATAGAATGGAGGTGTGTGAAGTCGTAGAATGGAAGTGTGTGAAGTCACAGAATGGAGGTGTGTGAAGTCACAGAATGGAGGTGTGTGAAGTCACAGAATGGAGGTGTGTGAACTCAGGATGGAGGTGTGTGAAGTCACAGAATTGAGGTTTTTTAAGTCATAGAATGGAGGTGTGTGAAGTCATAGTGTGGAGGTGTGTGAACTCACAGAATGAACGGGTATGAAGTCATAGAATGGAGGTTTGTGAAGTCATAGAATGGAGGTGTGTGAAGTCATGGAATGGAGGTACGTGAAGTCACAGAATGGAGGTGTGTTAAGTCAAACAATGGAGGTGTGTGAAGTCACAGAATGGAGGTGTGTGAAGTCACAGAATGGAAGTGTGTGAAGTAAAAATGGAGGTGTGTGAAGTCACAGAATGGAGGTTTGTGAAGTCACAGAATGGAGGTGTGTGAAGTCAAAATGGTGGTGTGTGACGTCACAAATGGAAGTGGGTGAAGTCACAGAATGGAGGTGTGTGAAGTCAAAATGGAGGTGTGTGAAGTCAAAGAATGGAGGTGTGTGAAGTCATAGAATGGGGGTGTGTGAAGTCATGCAATGGAGGTTTGTGAAGTCAAACATTGGAAGTGTGTGAAGTTACAGAAAGGAGATGTGTGAAGTCATAGAATTGAGGTGTGTGAAGTCATAGAATGGAGGTATGTGAGGTCAAAATGGAGATGAGTGAAGTCACAGAATGGAGGTGGTTGAAGTCATAGAATAGTGGTGTATAAAGTCATAGAATGGAGGTGTATGAAGTCATAGAATGGAGGTGTGTGAAGCCAGAATGCAGGTGTGTGAAGTCATAGAATGGAGGTGTGTGAAGTCATAGAATGGAGGTATGTGAAGTCATAGAAGGGAAGTGTGTGAATTCATAGAATGGAGGTTTGTGAAGTCATAGAATTGAGGTGTGGGAAGTCAAGGACTGGAGGTGTGTGAAGTCAGAGAAGGGAGGTGTGTGAAATCACAGGATGGAGTTGTGTGAAGTCACAATGAAGGTGTGTGAAGTCATAATGGAGGTGTGTGAAGACAAAGAATGGAGGTGTGTGAAGTCACAGAATGGAGGTGTGGAAGTCATAGAATGGAGGTGTGTAAAGTCAGAATGGAGGTGTGTGAAGTCATAGAATGGAAGTGTGTGAAGTCATAGAATGGAGGTGTGTGAAGTCAAAATGGAGGTGTGTGAAGTCACAGAATGGAGGTGTTTGAACTCAGAATGGAGGTGTGTGAAGGCAGAGAATGGAGGTCTGTGATGTCATAGAAGGGAGGTGTGTGAACTCATAGAATGGAGGTATGTGAAGTCATGGATTGGAGGTGTGTGAAGTCCAACAATGGAGGTGTGTGAAGTCAAAAATGGATGTGTGTGAAGTCGCAGAATGCAGGTGTGTGAAGTCACAGAATGGAGGTGTGTGAAGTCAAAATGGAGGTGTGTGAAGTCAGAGAATGGAGGTGTGTGAAGTCAGAATGGAGGTGTGTGAAGGCAGATTGGAGGTATGTGAAGTCATAGAATGGAGGTGTGTGAAGTTAGAATGGAGGTGTGTGAAGTCACAGAATCTAGGTGTGTGAAGTCAGAATGGAATTGTGAAGTCATAGAATGGAGGTCGGTGAAGTCATAGAAAGGAGATGTGGGAAGTCATAGAATGAAGTGTGAAGTCATAGAGTGGAGGTGATTGAAGTCACAGATTCGAGGTCTGTGAAGTCATAGAATGGAAGTGTGTGAAGTCAGAATGGAGGTGTGCGAAGTCATAGAATAGAGGTGTGTGAAGTCAGAATGGAGGTGTGTGAAGTCATAGAATGGAGGTGTGTGAACTCATAGAATGGAGGTGTGTGACGTCACAATGGTACTGTGTGAAGTCATAGAATTGAGGTGTGTGAAGTCATACAATGGAGGTGTGTGAAGTCAGAATGGAGGTGTGTGAAGTCACAGAATGGATGTTTCTGAAGTAAGAATGGAGGTGTGTGAAGTCATAGAATAGAGGTTTGTGAAGTCCAAATGGAGGTGTGTGAACTCATAGAATGGAGATGTGTGAACTCATAGAATGGAGGTGAGGGAAGTCATGAAATGGAGGTGTGTAAAGTCACAAAATGGAGGTGTGTGAAGTCACAGAATGGAAGTGTGTGATGTCAAAATGGAGGTGTGTGAAGTCACAGAATGGAGGTGTGTGAAGTCACCGAATGTAGGTGTGTGAAGTCACAGAATGGAGGTGTGTGAAGTCAAAATGGAGGTGTGTGAAGTCAAAGAATGGAGGTGTGTGAAGTCATCGAATGGTGGTGTGTAAACTCAGAACGGAGGTGTGAAATCATAGAATGGAAGTGTGTGAAGTCATAGAATGGAGGGGTGTGAATTCAGAATGGAGCAGTGTGAAGTCACAGAATGGAGGTGTGTGAAGTCAGAATGGAGGAGTGTGAAGTCATAGAATGGAGGTGTGTGAAGTCACAATGGAGATGTGTGAAGTCAGAATGGAGGTGTGTGACGTCAGAATGGAGGTTTGTGAAGTCATAGAATGGAGGTGTGTGAAGTCACAATGCAGGTGTGTGAACTCACAGAATGGAGGTGTGTGGAGTCACAATGTAGGTGTGTGAAGTCATAGAATGGAGGTGTGTGAAGTCACAGAATGTAGGTGTGTGAAGTCATAGAATGGAGGTATGTGAAGTCACAGAATGGAGGTGTGTGAAGTCATAGATGGAGGTGTGTGAAGTCAGAGAATAGAGTAGTGTGAAGTCACAGAATGGAGGTGTGTGAATTCAGAATGGAATTGTGTGAAGTCACAGAAGAGAGGCATAGATGTCAAAGAAAGGAGGTGTGTGAAGTCATAGAATGGAGGTGTGTGAACTCATAGAATGGATGTATGCGAAGTCATGGAATGGAGGTGTGTGAAGTCCTAAAATGGAGGTGTGTGAAGTCAAAATGGAGGTGTGTGAACTCATAGAATGGAGGTGTGTGAACTCATAGAATGGATGTATGCGAAGTCATGGAATGGAGTTGTGTGAAGTCCAAAAATGGAGGTGTGTGAAGTCACAGAATGGAGGTGTGTGAAGTCACAGAATGGAAGTGCGTGATGTAAAATGGAGGTGTGTGAAGTCACAGAATGGAGGTGTGTGAAGTCACAGAATGCAGGTGTGTGAAGTCACAGAATGGAGGTGTGTGAAGTCAAAATGGAGGTGTGTGAAGTCAAACAATGGAGGTGTGTGAAGTCATCGAATGGAGGAGTGTGAAATCACGGAAGGAGGTGTGTGAAGTCACAGAATGGAGGTGTGTGAAGTCAGAATGGAGCTGTGTGAAGTCAGAATGGAGGTAGTGAAGTCATAGAATGGAGGTGTGTGAAGTTAGAATGGAGGTGTGTGAAGTCACAGAATCTAGGTGTGTGAAGTCAGAATGGAAATGTGAAGTCATAGAATGGAGGTCGGTGAAGTCATAGAAAGGAGATGTGGGATGTCATAGAATGGAGAAGTGTGAAGTCATAGAGTGGAGGTGAGTGAAGTCACAGATTCGAGGTCTGTGAAGTCATAGAATGGAGGTGTGTGAAGTCAGAATGGAGGTGTGTGAAGTCATGGAATGGAGGTACGTGAAGTCACAGAATGGAGGTGTGTTAAGTCAAACAATGGAGGTGTGTGAAGTCCAGAATGGAGGTGTGTGAAGTCACAGAATGGAAGTGTGTGAAGTAAAAATGGAGGTGTGTGAAGTCACAGAATGGAGGTTTGTGAAGTCACAGAATGGAGGTGTGTGAAGTCAAAATGGTGGTGTGTGACGTCACAAATGGAAGTGGGTGAAGTCACAGAATGGAGGTGTGTGAAGTCAAAATGGAGGTGTGTGAAGTCAAAGAATGGAGGTGTGTGAAGTCATAGAATGGGGGTGTGTGAAGTCATGCAATGGAGGTTTGTGAAGTCAAACATTGGAAGTGTGTGAAGTTACAGAAAGGAGATGTGTGAAGTCATAGATTTGAGGTGTGTGAAGTCATAGAATGGAGGTATGTGAGGTCAAAATGGAGATGAGTGAAGTCACAGAATGGAGGTGGTTGAAGTCATAGAATAGTGGTGTATGAAGTCATAGAATGGAGGTGTATGAAGTCATAGAATGGAGGTGTGTGAAGCCAGAATGCAGGTGTGTGAAGTCATAGAATGGAGGTGTGTGAAGTCATAGAATGGAGGTATGTGAAGTCATAGAAGGGAAGTGTGTGAATTCATAGAATGGAGGTTTGTGAAGTCATAGAATTGAGGTGTGGGAAGTCAAGGACTGGAGGTGTGTGAAGTCAGAGAAGGGAGGTGTGTGAAATCACAGGATGGAGTTGTGTGAAGTCACAATGAAGGTGTGTGAAGTCATAATGGAGGTGTGTGAAGACAAAGAATGGAGGTGTGTGAAGTCACAGAATGGAGGTGTGGAAGTCATAGAATGGAGGTGTGTAAAGTCAGAATGGAGGTGTGTGAAGTCATAGAATGGAAGTGTGTGAAGTCATAGAATGGAGGTGTGTGAAGTCAAAATGGAGGTGTGTGAAGTCACAGAATGGAGGTGTTTGAACTCAGAATGGAGGTGTGTGAAGGCAGAGAATGGAGGTCTGTGATGTCATAGAAGGGAGGTGTGTGAACTCATAGAATGGAGGTATGTGAAGTCATGGATTGGAGGTGTGTGAAGTCCAACAATGGAGGTGTGTGAAGTCAAAAATGGATGTGTGTGAAGTCGCAGAATGCAGGTGTGTGAAGTCACAGAATGGAGGTGTGTGAAGTCAAAATGGAGGTGTGTGAAGTCAGAGAATGGAGGTGTGTGAAGTCAGAATGGAGGTGTGTGAAGGCAGATTGGAGGTATGTGAAGTCATAGAATGGAGGTGTGTGAAGTTAGAATGGAGGTGTGTGAAGTCACAGAATCTAGGTGTGTGAAGTCAGAATGGAATTGTGAAGTCATAGAATGGAGGTCGGTGAAGTCATAGAAAGGAGATGTGGGAAGTCATAGAATGAAGTGTGAAGTCATAGAGTGGAGGTGATTGAAGTCACAGATTCGAGGTCTGTGAAGTCATAGAATGGAAGTGTGTGAAGTCAGAATGGAGGTGTGCGAAGTCATAGAATAGAGGTGTGTGAAGTCAGAATGGAGGTGTGTGAAGTCATAGAATGGAGGTGTGTGAACTCATAGAATGGAGGTGTGTGACGTCACAATGGTACTGTGTGAAGTCATAGAATTGAGGTGTGTGAAGTCATACAATGGAGGTGTGTGAAGTCAGAATGGAGGTGTGTGAAGTCACAGAATGGATGTTTCTGAAGTAAGAATGGAGGTGTGTGAAGTCATAGAATAGAGGTTTGTGAAGTCCAAATGGAGGTGTGTGAACTCATAGAATGGAGATGTGTGAACTCATAGAATGGAGGTGAGGGAAGTCATGAAATGGAGGTGTGTAAAGTCACAAAATGGAGGTGTGTGAAGTCACAGAATGGAAGTGTGTGATGTCAAAATGGAGGTGTGTGAAGTCACAGAATGGAGGTGTGTGAAGTCACCGAATGTAGGTGTGTGAAGTCACAGAATGGAGGTGTGTGAAGTCAAAATGGAGGTGTGTGAAGTCAAAGAATGGAGGTGTGTGAAGTCATCGAATGGTGGTGTGTAAACTCAGAACGGAGGTGTGAAATCATAGAATGGAAGTGTGTGAAGTCATAGAATGGAGGGGTGTGAATTCAGAATGGAGCAGTGTGAAGTCACAGAATGGAGGTGTGTGAAGTCAGAATGGAGGAGTGTGAAGTCATAGAATGGAGGTGTGTGAAGTCACAATGGAGATGTGTGAAGTCAGAATGGAGGTGTGTGACGTCAGAATGGAGGTTTGTGAAGTCATAGAATGGAGGTGTGTGAAGTCACAATGCAGGTGTGTGAACTCACAGAATGGAGGTGTGTGGAGTCACAATGTAGGTGTGTGAAGTCATAGAATGGAGGTGTGTGAAGTCACAGAATGTAGGTGTGTGAAGTCATAGAATGGAGGTATGTGAAGTCACAGAATGGAGGTGTGTGAAGTCATAGATGGAGGTGTGTGAAGTCAGAGAATAGAGTAGTGTGAAGTCACAGAATGGAGGTGTGTGAATTCAGAATGGAGTTGTGTGAAGTCACAGAAGAGAGGCATAGATGTCAAAGAAAGGAGGTGTGTGAAGTCATAGAATGGAGGTGTGTGAACTCATAGAATGGATGTATGCGAAGTCATGGAATGGAGGTGTGTGAAGTCCTAAAATGGAGGTGTGTGAAGTCAAAATGGAGGTGTGTGAACTCATAGAATGGAGGTGTGTGAACTCATAGAATGGATGTATGCGAAGTCATGGAATGGAGTTGTGTGAAGTCCAAAAATGGAGGTGTGTGAAGTCACAGAATGGAGGTGTGTGAAGTCACAGAATGGAAGTGCGTGATGTAAAATGGAGGTGTGTGAAGTCACAGAATGGAGGTGTGTGAAGTCACAGAATGCAGGTGTGTGAAGTCACAGAATGGAGGTGTGTGAAGTCAAAATGGAGGTGTGTGAAGTCAAACAATGGAGGTGTGTGAAGTCATCGAATGGAGGAGTGTGAAATCACGGAAGGAGGTGTGTGAAGTCACAGAATGGAGGTGTGTGAAGTCAGAATGGAGCTGTGTGAAGTCAGAATGGAGGTAGTGAAGTCATAGAATGGAGGTGTGTGAAGTTAGAATGGAGGTGTGTGAAGTCACAGAATCTAGGTGTGTGAAGTCAGAATGGAAATGTGAAGTCATAGAATGGAGGTCGGTGAAGTCATAGAAAGGAGATGTGGGATGTCATAGAATGGAGAAGTGTGAAGTCATAGAGTGGAGGTGAGTGAAGTCACAGATTCGAGGTCTGTGAAGTCATAGAATGGAGGTGTGTGAAGTCAGAATGGAGGTGTGTGAAGTCATAGAATAGAGGTGTGTGATCTCATAGAATGGAGGTGTGTGACGTCACAATGGTACTGTGTGAAGTCACAGAATGGATGTTTCTGAAGTAAGAATGGAGGTGTGTGAAGTCATAGAATGGAGGTGTGTGAAGTCCAAATGGAGGTGTGTGAATTCATAGAATGGAGATGTGTGAACTCATAGAATGGAGGTATGTGAAGTCATGGAATGGAGGTGTGTGAAGTCACAAAATGGAGTTGTGTGAAGTCACAGAATGGAAATGTGTGATGTCAAAATGGAGGTGTGTGAAGTCACAGAATGGAGCTGTGTGAAGTCACCGAATGTGGGTGTGTGAAGTCACAGAATGGAGGTGTGTGAAGTCAAAATGGAGGTGTGTGAAGTCAAAGATTGGAGGTGTGTGAAGTCATCGAATGGAGGTGTGTGAAGTCACGGAATGGAGGTGTGTAAAGTCACAGAATGGAGGTGTGTGAAGTCAGAATGGAGGTGTGCGAAGTAATAGAATGGAGGTGTGTGAAGTCAGAATGGAGGTATGTGAAAGCATAGAATGGAGGTGTGTGAAGTCAGAATGGAGGTGTGTGAACTCATAGAATGGAGGTGTGTGATGTAAAAATGGAGGTGTGTGAAGTCTCGGAATGGAGGTGTGTGAAGTCAGAGAATGAAGGTGTGTGAAGTCACTGAATGGAGGTGTGTGAAGTCAAAGAATGGAGGTGTGTGAAGTCATCGAATGGAGGTGTGTCAACTCAGAAAGGAGGTGTGAAGTCATAGAATGGAAGTGAGTGAAGTCATAGAATGGAGGTGTGTGAATTCAGAAAGGAGCAGTGTGAAGTCACAGAATGGAGGTGTGTGAAGTCAGAATGGAGGTGTGTGAACTCATAGAATGGAGGTGTGTGAAGTCACAATGGAGTTGTGTGAAGTCAGAATGGAGGTGTGTGAAGTCAGAATGGAGGTGTGTGAAGTCATAGAATGGAGGTGTGTGAAGTCACAATGCAGGTGTTTGAACTCATAGAATAGAGGTGTGTGGAGTCACATATAGGTGTGTGAAGTCATAGAATGGAGGTGTGCGAAGTCATAGAATGAAGGTGTGTGAAGTCAGAATGGAGGTGTGTGAAGTCATAGAATAGAGGTGTGTGAAGTCAGAATGGAGGTGTGTGAAGTCATAGAATAGAGGTGTGTGAACTCATAGAATGGAGGTGTGTGACGTCACAATGGTACTGTGTGAAGTCATAGAATGGAGGTGTGTAAAATCACAGAATGGAGGTGTGTGAAGTCATACAATGGAGGTGTGTGAAGTCAGAATGGAGGTGTGTGAAGTCACAGAATGGATGTTTCTGAAGTAAGAATGGAGGTGTGTGAAGTCATAGAATGGAGGTGTGTGAAGTCCAAATGGAGGTGTGTGAATTCATAGAATGGAGATGTGTGAACTCATAGAATGGAGGTATGTGAAGTCATGGAATGGAGGTGTGTGAAGTCACAAAATGGAGGTGTGTGAAGTCACAGAATGGAAATGTGTGATGTCAAAATGGAGGTGTGTGAAGTCACAGAATGGAGGTGTGTGAAGTCACCGAATGTAGGTGTGTGAAGTCACAGAATGGAGGTGTGTGAAGTCACAGAAGAGAGGCTTGTGATATCAAAGAAAGGAGGTGTGTGAAGTTATAGAATGGATGTTTCTGAAATAAGAATGACGGTGTGCAAAATCATAGAATGGAGGTGTGTGAAGTCAAAATGGAGGTGCGTGAACTCATAGAATGGAGGTGTGTGAACTCATAGAATGGAGGTATGTGAAGTCATGGAATGGAGGTGTGTGAAGTCCAACAATGGAGGTGTGTGAAGTCAAATTGGAGGGGTGTGAAGTCGGAGAATGCAGGTGTGTAAAGTCATAGAATGGAGTTGGATGAAGTCATAGAATGGAGGTGTGTGAATTCATAGAATGGAGGTGTGTGAACTCACAGAATGGATGGGTATGAAGTCATAGAATGGAGGTGTGTGAAGTCACAGAATTGGGGTGTTTGGAGTCATATATTGGAGGTGTGTGAAATCAAAATGGATGTGTGAAGTCATAGAATGGAGGTGTGTGAAGTCACAGAATGGAGGTGTGTGAAGTAATAGAATGGAGGTGTGTGAAGTCACAGAATGGAGATGTGTGAAGTAATAGAATGGAGGTGAGTGAAGTCACAGAATGGAGGTGTGTGAAGTCACAGAATGGAGGTGTGTGAACTCAGAATGGAGGTGTGTGAAGTCACAGAATGGAGGTTTTTGAAGTTATAGAATGTAGGTGTGTGAAGTCATAGAATGGATGTTTCTGAAGTAAGAAAGAATGTGTGTGAAGTCATAGAATGGAGGTGTGTGAAATCAAAGTGGTGGTGTGTGAACTCATAGAATGGAGGTGTGTGAACTCATAGAATTGAGGTGTGTGAAGTCATGGAATGGAGGTGTGTGAAGTCAAAGAATGGAGGTGTGTGAATTCAAACAATGGAGGTGTGTGAAGTCAGAGAATGGAGGTGTGTGAAGTCACAGAATGGAAGTGTGAAGTCAAAATGGAGGTGGGTGAAGTCAAAAGGGTAGTGTGTAAAGTCAGAAATGGAGGTGAGTGAAGTCACAGAATGGAGGTGTGTGAAGTCACAGAATGGAGGTGTGTGAACTCAGAATGGAGGTGTGTGAAGTCACAGAATGGAGGTTTTTGAAGTTATAGAATGTAGGTGTGTGAAGTAATAGAATGGATGTTTCTGAAGTAAGAAAGAATGTGTGTGAAGTCATACAATGGAGGTGTGTGAAGTCATAGAATGGAGGTGTGTGAACTCATAGAATGGAGGTGTGTGAACTCATAGAATTGAGGGGTGTGAAGTCATGGAATGGAGGTGTGTAAAGTCACAGAATGGAGGTGTTTGAAGTCATACAATGGAGGTGTGTGAAGTCAGAATGGAGGTGTGTGAAGTCACAGAATGGATGTTTCTGAAGTAAGAATGGAGGTGTGTGAAGTCATAGAATGGAGGTGTGTGAAGTCCAAATGGAGGTGTGTGAATTCATAGAATGGAGATGTGTGAACTCATAGAATGGAGGTATGTGAAGTCATGGAATGGAGGTGTGTGACGTCACAAAATGGAGGTGTGTGAAGTCACAGAATGGAAATGTGTGATGTCAAAATGGAGGTGTGTGAAGTCACAGAATGGAGGTGTGTGAAGTCACCGAATGTAGGTGTGTGAAGTCACAGAATGGAGGTGTGTGAAGTCAAAATGGAGGTGTGTGAAGTCAAAGATTGGAGGTGTGTGAAGTCATCGAATGGAGGTGTGTGAAGTCACGGAATGGAGGTGTGTAAAGTCACAGAATGGAAGTGTGTGAAGTCAGAGTGGAGGTGTGCGAAGTCATAGAATGGAGGTGTGTGAAGTCAGAATGGAGGTATGTGAAGGCATAGAATGGAGGTGTCTGAAGTCAGAATGGAGATGTGTGAACTCATAGAATGGAGGTGTGTGAAGTAAAAATGGAGGTGTGTGAAGTCACGGAATGGAGGTGTGTGAAGTCATAGAATGGAGGTGTGTGAAGTCACTGAATGGAGGTGTGTGAAGTCAAAGAATGGAGGTGTGTGAAGTCATCGAATGGAGGTGTGTCAACTCAGAAAGGAGGTGTGAAGTCATAGAATGGAAGTGTGTGAAGTCATAGAATGGAGGTGTGTGAATTCAGAAAGGAGCAGTGTGAAGTCACAGAATGGAGGTGTGTGAAGTCAGAATGGAGGTGTGTGAACTCATAGAATGGAGGTGTGTGAAGTCACAATGGAGTTGTGTGAAGTCAGAATGGAGGTGTGTGAAGTCAGAATGGAGGTGTGTGAAGTCATAGAATGGATGTGTGTGAAGTCACAATGCAGGTGTTTGAACTCATAGAATAGAGGTGTGTGGAGTCACAATGTAGGTGTGTGAAGTCATAGAATGGAGGTGTGTGAATTCATAGAATGGAGGTGTGTGAAGTCACAGAATGTAGGTGTGTGAAGTCATAGAATGGAGGTATGTGAAGTCACAGAATGGAGGTGTGTGAAGTCATAGATGGAGGTGTGTGAAGTCAGAGAATCGAGGTGTGTGAAGTCACAGAATGGAGGTGTGTGAAGTCACAGAATGGAGGTGTGTGAAGTCAAAATGGAGGTGTGTGAAGTCAAAGATTGGAGGTGTGTGAAGTCATCGAATGGAGGTGTGTGAAGTCACGGAATGGAGGTGTGTAAAGTCACAGAATGGAAGTGTGTGAAGTCAGAGTGGAGGTGTGCGAAGTCATAGAATGGAGGTGTGTGAAGTCAGAATGGAGGTATGTGAAGGCATAGAATGGAGGTGTCTGAAGTCAGAATGGAGATGTGTGAACTCATAGAATGGAGGTGTGTGAAGTAAAAATGGAGGTGTGTGAAGTCACGGAATGGAGGTGTGTGAAGTCATAGAATGGAGGTGTGTGAAGTCACTGAATGGAGGTGTGTGAAGTCAAAGAATGGAGGTGTGTGAAGTCATCGAATGGAGGTGTGTCAACTCAGAAAGGAGGTGTGAAGTCATAGAATGGAAGTGTGTGAAGTCATAGAATGGAGGTGTGTGAATTCAGAAAGGAGCAGTGTGAAGTCACAGAATGGAGGTGTGTGAAGTCAGAATGGAGGTGTGTGAACTCATAGAATGGAGGTGTGTGAAGTCACAATGGAGTTGTGTGAAGTCAGAATGGAGGTGTGTGAAGTCAGAATGGAGGTGTGTGAAGTCATAGAATGGATGTGTGTGAAGTCACAATGCAGGTGTTTGAACTCATAGAATAGAGGTGTGTGGAGTCACAATGTAGGTGTGTGAAGTCATAGAATGGAGGTGTGTGAATTCATAGAATGGAGGTGTGTGAAGTCACAGAATGTAGGTGTGTGAAGTCATAGAATGGAGGTATGTGAAGTCACAGAATGGAGGTGTGTGAAGTCATAGATGGAGGTGTGTGAAGTCAGAGAATCGAGGTGTGTGAAGTCACAGAATGGAGGTGTGTGAAGTCACAGAATGGAGGTTTGTGAACTCAGAATGGAGGTGTATGAAGTCACAGAATGGAGGTGTGTGAAGTCATAGAACGGAGGTGTGTGAAGTCACAGAATGGAGGTGTGTGAAGTCATAGAATGGAGGTGTGTGAAGTCAGAGAATCAAGTTGGGTGAAGTCACAGAATGGAGGTGTGTGAAGTCACAGAATGGAGTTGTGTGAAGGCACAGAATGGAGGTGTGTGAAGTCATAGAATGGAAGTGTGTGAAGTCATAGAATGGAGGTATGTGAAGTCAGAATGGAGGTGTGTGAAGACACAGAATGGAGGTGTGTGAACTCAGAATGGAGTTGTGTGAAGTCACAGAAGAGAGGCTTGTGATATCAAAGAAAGGAGGTGTGTGAAGTTATAGAATGGATGTTTCTGAAATAAGAATGACGGTGTGCAAAATCATAGAATGGAGGTGTGTGAAGTCAAAATGGAGGTGTGTGAACTCATAGAATGGAGGTGTGTGAACTCATAGAATGGAGGTATGTGAAGTCATGGAATGGAGGTGTGTGAAGTCCAACAATGGAGGTGTGTGAAGTCAAATTGGAGGGGTCTGAAGTAGGAGAATGCAGGTGTGTAAAGTCATAGAATGGAGTTGGATGAAGTCATAGAATGGAGGTGTGTGAATTCATAGAATGGTGGTGTGTGAACTCACAGAATGGATGGGTATGAAGTCATAGATTGGAGGTGTCTGAAGTCACAGAATTGAGGTGTTTGGAGTCATATATTGGAGGTGTGTGAAATCAAAATGGATGTGTGAAGTCATAGAATGGAGGTGTGTGAAGTCACAGAATGGAGGTGTGTGAAGTAATAGAATGGAGGTGTGTGAAGTCACAGAATGGAGGTGTGTGAAGTAATAGAATGGAGGTGAGTGAAGTCACAGAATGGAGGTGTGTGAAGTCACAGAATGGAGGTGTGTGAACTCAGAATGGAGGTGTGTGAAGTCACAGAATGGAGGTTTTTGAAGTTATAGAATGTAGGTGTGTGAAGTAATAGAATGGATGTTTCTGAAGTAAGAAAGAATGTGTGTGAAGTCATAGAATGGAGGTGTGTGAAATCAAAATGGTGGTGTGTGAACTCATAGAATGGTGGTGTGTGAACTCACAGAATGGATGGGTATGAAGTCATAGATTGGAGGTGTCTGAAGTCACAGAATTGAGGTGTTTGGAGTCATATATTGGAGGTGTGTGAAATCAAAATGGATGTGTGAAGTCATAGAATGGAGGTGTGTGAAGTCACAGAATGGAGGTGTGTGAAGTCAAAGAATGGAGGTGTGTGAATTCAAACAATGGAGGTGTGTGAAGTCAGAGAATGGAGGTGTGTGAAGTCACAGAATGGAAGTGTGAAGTCAAAATGGAGGTGGGTGAAGTCAAAAGGGTAGTGTGTAAAGTCAGAAATGAAGGTGTGTGAAGTCACAGAATGTATGTGCGTGAGGTCATAGAATGGAGGTGTGTGAAGTCACAGAATGGAGGTGTGTGAAATCACAGAATTTAAGTGTGTGAACACAGAATGAAGGTGTGTGAAGTCACAGAATTGAGGTGTGTGAAGTCATAGAACGGAGGTGTGTGAAGTCACAGAATGGAGGTGTGTGAAGTCACAGAATGGAGGTGTGTGAAGTCATAGAATGGAGGTGTGTGAAGTCACAATGCAGGTGTTTGAACTCATAGAATAGAGGTGTGTGGAGTCACAATGTAGGTGTGTGAAGTCATAGAATGGTGGTGTGTGAAGTCATAGAATGGAGGTGTGTGAAGTCACAGAATGTAGGTGTGTGAAGTCATAGAATGGAGGTATGTGAAGTCACAGAATGGAGGTGTGTGAAGTCATAGAATGGAGTTGGATGAAGTCATAGAATGGAGGTGTGTGAATTCATAGAATGGAGGTGTGTGAACTCACAGAATGGATGGGTATGAAGTCATAGAATGGAGGTGTGTGAAGTCACAGAACTGAGGTGTTTGGAGTCATATATTGGAGGTGTGTGAAATCAAAATGGATGTGTGAAGTCATAGAATGGAGTTGTGTGAAGTCACAGAATGGAGGTGTGTGAAGTAATAGAATGGAGGTGTGTGAAGTCACAGAATGGAGGTGTGTGAAGTAATAGAATGGAGGTGTGTGAAGTCACAGAATGGAGGTGTGTGAAGTCACAGAATGGAGGTGTGTGAACTCAGAATGGAGGTGTGTGAAGTCACAGAATGGAGGTTTTTGAAGTTATAGAATGTAGGTGTGTGAAGTCATAGAATGGATGTTTCTGAAGTAAGAAAGAATGTGTGTGAAGTCATAGAATGGAGGTGTGTGAAATCAAAATGGTGGTGTGTGAACTCATAGAATGGAGGTGTGTGAACTCATAGAATTGAGGTGTGTGAAGTCATGGAATGGAGGTGTGTGAAGTCAAAGAATGGAGGTGTGTGAATTCAAACAATGGAGGTGTGTGAAGTCAGAGAATGGAGGTGTGTGAAGTCACAGAATTTAAGTGTGAAGTCAAAATGGAGGTGGGTGAAGTCAAAAGGGTAGTGTGTAAAGTCAGAAATGGAGGTGTGTGAAGTCACAGAATGTATGTGCGTGAGGTCATAGAATGGAGGTGTGTGAAGTCACAGAATGGAGGTGTGTGAAATCACAGAATTTAAGTGTGTGAACACAGAATGAAGGTGTGTGAAGTCACAGAATTGAGGTGTGTGAAGTCATAGAACGGAGGTGTGTGAAGTCACAGAATGGAGGTGTGTGAAGACACAGAATGGAGGTGTGTGAAGTCATAGAATGGAGGTGTGTGAAGTCACAATGCAGGTGTTTGAACTCATAGAATAGAGGTGTGTGGAGTCACAGTGTAGGTGTGTGAAGTCATAGAATGGTGGTGTGTGAAGTCATAGAATGGAGGTGTGTGAAGTCACAGAATGTAGGTGTGTGAAGTCATAGAATGGAGGTATGTGAAGTCACAGAATGGAGGTGTGTGAAGTCATAGATGGAGGTTTGTGAAGTCAGAGAATCGAGGTGTGTGAAGTCACAGAACGGAGGTGTGTGAAGTCACAGAATGGAGGTTTGTGAACTCAGAATGGAGGTGTATGAAGTCACAGAATGGAGGTGTGTGAAGTCATAGAACGGAGGTGTGTGAAGTCACAGATTGGAGGTGTGTGAAGTCATAGATTGGAGGTGTGTGAAGTCAGAGAATCAAGTTGGGTGAACTCACAGAATGGAGGTGTGTGAAGTCGCAGAATGGAGTTGTGTGAAGGCACAGAATGGAGGTGTGTGAAGTCATAGAATGGAAGTGTGTGAAGTCATAGAATGGAGGTATGTGAAGTCAGAATGGAGGTGTGTGAAGACACAGAATGGAGGTGTGTGAACTCAGAATGGAGTTGTGTGAAGTCACAGAAGAGAGGCTTGTGATATCAAAGAAAGGAGGTGTGTGAAGTTATAGAATGGAGGTTTCTGAAATAAGAATGACGGTGTGTAAAATCATAGAATGGAGGTGTGTGAAGTCAAAATGGATGTGTGTGAACTCATAGAATGGAGGTGTGTGAACTCATAGAATGGAGGTGTGTGAAGTCACAGAATTGAGGTGTGTGAAGTCAGAGAATGGAGGTGTGTGAAGTCACAGAATGGAAGTGTGAAGTCAAAATGGAGGTGGGTGAAGTCAAAAGGGTAGTGTGTAAAGTCAGAAATGGAGGTGTTTGAAGTCACAGAATGTATGTGCGTGAGGTCATAGAATGGAGGTGTGTGAAGTCACAGAATGGAGGTGTGTGAAATCACAGAATTTAAGTGTGTGAACACAGAATGAAGGTGTGTGAAGTCACAGAATTGAGGTGTGTGAAGTCATAGAACGGAGGTGTGTGAAGTCACAGAATGGAGGTGTGTGAAGTCACAGAATGGAGGTGTGTGAAGTCAGAGAATCGAGGTGTGTGACGTGACAGAATGGAGGTGTGAGAAGTCACAGAATGGAGGTGTGTGAAGTCACAGAATGGAGGTGTGTGAAGTCATAGAATGGAAGTGTGTGAAGTCATAGAATGGAGGTGTGTGAATTCAGAATGGAGATGTGTGAATTCACAGACTGTAGTTGTGTGAAGTCATAGAATGTTGGTGTATGAAGTCATAGAATGGAGGTGTATGAAGTCATAGAATGGAGGTGTGTGAAGTCATAGAATGGATGTTTTTGAAGTAAGAATTAAGGTAGGTGAAGTCATAGAATGGAGGTGTGTGAAGTCACAGAATGGAGGTGTGTGAAGTTATAGAATGGAGGTGTGTGAAGTCATAGAATGGAGGTGTGGGAAGTCATAGAATGGATGTTTTTGAAGTAAGAATTAAGGTTGGTGAAGTCATAGAATGGAGGTGTGTGAAGTCACAGAATGGAGGTGTGTGAAGTCATAGAATGGAGATGTGTGAAGTCAGAATGGAGATGTGTGAATTCACAGATTGTAGTTGTGTGAAGTCATAGAAGGTTGGTGTATGAAGTCATAGAATGGAGGTGTATGAAGTCATAGAATGGAGGTGTGTGAAGTCATAGAATGGATGTTTTTGAAGTAAGAATTAAGGTAGGTGAAGTCATAGAATGGAGGTGTGTGAAGTCACAGAATGGAGGTGTGTGAAGTTATAGAATGGAGGTGTGTGAAGTCATAGAATGGAGGTGTGGGAAGTCATAGAATGGAGGTGTGTGAAGTCATAGAATGGGGTGTGTGATGTCACAGAATGGAGGTGTGTGAAGCCACAGAATGGAGGTGTGTGATCAGAATGGAGATGTGAAGTCATAGAATGGAGGTCGGTGAAGTCATAGAAAGGAGGTGTTGCAAGTCATAGAATGGAGAAGTGTGAAGTCATAGAGTGGAGGTGAGTGAAGTCACAGATTCGAGGTCTGTGAAGTCATAGAAAGGAGGTGTGTGAATTCATAGAATGGAGGTGTGTGACATCACAATGGAAGTGTGTGAAGTCGTAGAATGGAGGTATGTGAAGTCACAGAATGGAGGTATGTGAAGTCATACAATGCAGGTGTGTAAAGTCAGAATGGAGGTGTGTGAAGTCACAGAATGGATGTTTCTGAAGTAAGAATGGAGGTGTGTGAAGTCATAGATGGAGGTGTGTGAAGTCATAGTATGGAGGTGTGTGAAATCATAGAATGGAGTTTTGTGAAGTTACAGAATGGAGCTGTGTGAAGTCAGAATGGAGGTGTGTGAAGTCATAGAGTGGAGGTGTGTGAAGTAACAACGGAGGTGTGTGAACTCATAGAATGGAGGTGTGTGAAGACACAATGGAAGTGTGTGAAGTCATACAATGGATTTTTGTGAAGTCACAGAATGGAGGTGTGTCAAATCAGAATGGAGGTGTGCGAAGTCATGAAATGGAGGTGTATGAAGTCAGAATGGAGGTGTGCTAAGTCACAGAATGGAGGTGTGTGAACTCAGACTGGAGGTGTGTGAAGACACAGAATGGAGGTATGTGAATTCATAGAATGGAGGTATGTGAAATCATAGAATGCAAGTGTTTGAAGTCATATATTGATGGTGTGTGAAGTTATAGAATGGAGGTGTGTGAAGTCATAGAACGGAGGTGTGTGAAGTCACAGATTGGAGGTGTGTGAAGTCATAGAATGGAGGTGTGTGAAGTCAGAGAATCAAGTTGGGTGAACTCACAGAATGGAGGTGTGTGAAGTCGCAGAATGGAGTTGTGTGAAGGCACAAAATGGAGGTGTGTGAAGTCATAGAATGGAAGTGTGTGAAGTCATAGAATGGAGGTATGTGAAGTCAGAATGGAGGTGTGTGAAGACACAGAATGGAGGTGTGTGAACTCAGAATGGAGTTGTGTGAAGTCACAGAAGAGAGGCTTCTGATATCAAAGAAAGGAGGTGTGTGAAGTTATAGAATGGATGTTTCTGAAATAAGAATGACGGTGTGCAAAATCATAGAATGGAGGTGTGTGAAGTCAAAATGGAGGTGTGTGAACTCATAGAATGGAGGTGTGTGAACTCATAGAATGGAGGTATGTGAAGTCATGGAATGGAGGTGTGTGAAGTCCAACAATGGAGGTGTGTGAAGTCAAATTGGAGGGGTGTGAAGTAGGAGAATGCAGGTGTGTAAAGTCATAGAATGGAGTTGGATGAAGTCATAGAATGGAGGTGTGTGAATTCATAGAATGGAGGTGTGTGAACTCACAGAATGGATGGGTATGAAGTCATAGAATGGAGGTGTCTGAAGTCACAGAATTGAGGTGTTTGGAGTCATATATTGGAGGTGTGTGAAATCAAAATGGATGTGTGAAGTCATAGAATGGAGGTGTGTGAAGTCACAGAATGGAGGTGTGTGAAGTAATAGAATGGAGGTGTGTGAAGTCACAGAATGGAGGTGTGTGAAGTAATAGAATGGAGGTGAGTGAAGTCACAGAATGGAGGTGTGTGAAGTCACAGAATGGAGGTGTGTGAACTCAGAATGGAGGTGTGTGAAGTCACAGAATGGAGGTTTTTGAAGTTATAGAATGTAGGTGTGTGAAGTAATAGAATGGATGTTTCTGAAGTAAGAAAGAATGTGTGTGAAGTCATAGAATGGAGGTGTGTGAAATCAAAATGGTGGTGTGTGAACTCATAGAATGGAGGTGTGTGAACTCATAGAATTGAGGTGTGTGAAGTCATGGAATGGAGGTGTGTGAAGTCAAAGAATGGAGGTGTGTGAATTCAAACAATGGAGGTGTGTGAAGTCAGAGAATGGAGGTGTGTGAAGTCACAGAATGGAAGTGTGAAGTCAAAATGGAGGTGGGTGAAGTCAAAAGGGTAGTGTGTAAAGTCAGAAATGAAGGTGTGTGAAGTCACAGAATGTATGTGCGTGAGGTCATAGAATGGAGGTGTGTGAAGTCACAGAATGGAGGTGTGTGAAATCACAGAATTTAAGTGTGTGAACACAGAATGAAGGTGTGTGAAGTCACAGAATTGAGGTGTGTGAAGTCATAGAACGGAGGTGTGTGAAGTCACAGAATGGAGGTGTGTGAAGTCACAGAATGGAGGTGTGTGAAGTCATAGAATGGAGGTGTGTGAAGTCACAATGCAGGTGTTTGAACTCATAGAATAGAGGTGTGTGGAGTCACAATGTAGGTGTGTGAAGTCATAGAATGGAGGTGTGTGAAGTCATAGAATGGAGGTGTGTGAAGTCACAGAATGTAGGTGTGTGAAGTCATAGAATGGAGGTATGTGAAGTCACAGAATGGAGGTGTGTGAAGTCATAGATGGAGGTGTGTGAAGTCAGAGAATCGAGGTGTGTGAAGTCACAGAACGGAGGTGTGTGAAGTCACAGAATGGAGGTTTGTGAACTCAGAATGGAGGTGTATGAAGTCACAGAATGGAGGTGTGTGAAGTCATAGAACGGAGGTGTGTGAAATCACAGATTGGAGGTGTGTGAAGTCATAGAATGGAGGTGTGTGAAGTCAGAGAATCAAGTTGGGTGAAGTCACAGAATGGAGGTGTGTGAAGTCACAGAATGGAGTTGTGTGAAGGCACAGAATGGAGGTGTGGGAAGTCATAGAATGGAAGTGTGTGAAGTCATAGAATGGAGGTATGTGAAGTCAGAATGGAGGTGTGTGAAGACACAGAATGGAGGTGTGTGAACTCAGAATGGAGTTGTGTGAAGTCACAGAAGAGAGGCTTGTGATATCAAAGAAAGGAGGTGTGTGAAGTTATAGAATGGAGGTTTCTGAAATAAGAATGACGGTGTGCAAAATCATAGAATGGAGGTGTGTGAAGTCAAAATGGAGGTGTGTGAACTCATAGAATAGAGGTGTGTGAACTCATAGAATGGAGGTATGTGAAGTCATGGAATGGAGGTGTGTGAAGTCCAACAATGGAGGTGTGTGAAATCAAATTGGAGGGGTGTGAAGTCGGAGAATGCAGGTGTGTAAAGTCATAGAATGGAGTTGGATGAAGTCATAGAATGGAGGTGTGTGAATTCATAGAATGGAGGTGTGTGAACTCACAGAATGGATGGGTATGAAGTCATAGAATGGAGGTGTTTGAAGTCACAGAATTGAGGTGTTTGGAGTCATATATTGGAGGTGTGTGAAATCAAAATGGATGTGTGAAGTCATAGAATGGAGTTGTGTGAAGTCACAGAATGGAGGTGTGTGAAGTAATAGAATGGAGGTGTGTGAAGTCACAGAATGGAGGTGTGTGAAGTAATAGAATGGAGGTGTGTGAAGTCACAGAATGGAGGTGTGTGAAGTCACAGAATGGAGGTGTGTGAACTCAGAATGGAGGTGTGTGAAGTCACAGAATGGAGGTTTTTGAAGTTATAGAATGTAGGTGTGTGAAGTCATAGAATGGATGTTTCTGAAGTAAGAAAGAATGTGTGTGAAGTCACAGAATGGAGGTGTGTGAAATCAAAATGGTGGTGTGTGAACTCATAGAATGGAGGTGTGTGAACTCATAGAATTGAGGTGTGTGAAGTCATGGAATGGAGGTGTGTGAAGTCAAAGAATGGAGGTGTGTGAATTCAAACAATGGAGGTGTGTGAAGTCAGAGAATGGAGGTGTGTGAAGTCACAGAATTTAAGTGTGAAGTCAAAATGGAGGTGGGTGAAGTCAAAAGGGTAGTGTGTAAAGTCAGAAATGGAGGTGTGTGAAGTCACAGAATGTATGTGCGTGAGGTCATAGAATGGAGGTGTGTGAAGTCACAGAATGGAGGTGTGTGAAATCACAGAATTTAAGTGTGTGAACACAGAATGAAGGTGTGTGAAGTCACAGAATTGAGGTGTGTGAAGTCATAGAACGGAGGTGTGTGAAGTCACAGAATGGAGGTGTGTGAAGACACAGAATGGAGGTGTGTGAAGTCATAGAATGGAGGTGTGTGAAGTCACAATGCAGGTGTTTGAACTCATAGAATAGAGGTGTGTGGAGTCACAATGTAGGTGTGTGAAGTCATAGAATGGTGGTGTGTGAAGTCATAGAATGGAGGTGTGTGAAGTCACAGAATGTAGGTGTGTGAAGTCATAGAATGGAGGTATGTGAAGTCACAGAATGGAGGTGTGTGAAGTCGTAGATGGAGGTTTGTGAAGTCAGAGAATCGAGGTGTGTGAAGTCACAGAACGGAGGTGTGTGAAGTCACAAAATGGAGGTTTGTGAACTCAGAATGGAGGTGTATGAAGTCACAGAATGGAGGTGTGTGAAGTCATAGAACGGAGGTGTGTGAAGTCACAGATTGGAGGTGTGTGAAGTCATAGAATGGAGGTGTGTGAAGTCAGAGAATCAAGTTGGGTGAACTCACAGAATGGAGGTGTGTGAAGTCGCAGAATGGAGTTGTGTGAAGGCACAGAATGGAGGTGTGTGAAGTCATAGAATGGAAGTGTGTGAAGTCATAGAATGGAGGTATGTGAAGTCAGAATGGAGGTGTGTGAAGACACAGAATGGAGGTGTGTGAACTCAGAATGGAGTTGTGTGAAGTCACAGAAGAGAGGCTTGTGATATCAAAGAAAGGAGGTGTGTGAAGTTATAGAATGGAGGTTTCTGAAATAAGAATGACGGTGTGTAAAATCATAGAATGGAGGTGTGTGAAGTCAAAATGGATGTGTGTGAACTCATAGAATGGAGGTGTGTGAACTCATAGAATGGAGGTGTGTGAAGTCACAGAATTGAGGTGTGTGAAGTCAGAGAATGGAGGTGTGTGAAGTCACAGAATGGAAGTGTGAAGTCAAAATGGAGGTGGGTGAAGTCAAAAGGGTAGTGTGTAAAGTCAGAAATGGAGGTGTTTGAAGTCACAGAATGTATGTGCGTGAGGTCATAGAATGGAGGTGTGTGAAGTCACAGAATGGAGGTGTGTGAAATCACAGAATTTAAGTGTGTGAACACAGAATGAAGGTGTGTGAAGTCACAGAATTGAGGTGTGTGAAGTCATAGAACGGAGGTGTGTGAAGTCACAGAATGGAGGTGTGTGAAGTCACAGAATGGAGGTGTGTGAAGTCAGAGAATCGAGGTGTGTGACGTGACAGAATGGAGGTGTGAGAAGTCACAGAATGGAGGTGTGTGAAGTCACAGAATGGAGGTGTGTGAAGTCATAGAATGGAAGTGTGTGAAGTCATAGAATGGAGGTGTGTGAATTCAGAATGGAGATGTGTGAATTCACAGACTGTAGTTGTGTGAAGTCATAGAATGTTGGTGTATGAAGTCATAGAATGGAGGTGTATGAAGTCATAGAATGGAGGTGTGTGAAGTCATAGAATGGATGTTTTTGAAGTAAGAATTAAGGTAGGTGAAGTCATAGAATGGAGGTGTGTGAAGTCACAGAATGGAGGTGTGTGAAGTTATAGAATGGAGGTGTGTGAAGTCATAGAATGGAGGTGTGGGAAGTCATAGAATGGATGTTTTTGAAGTAAGAATTAAGGTTGGTGAAGTCATAGAATGGAGGTGTGTGAAGTCACAGAATGGAGGTGTGTGAAGTCATAGAATGGAGATGTGTGAAGTCAGAATGGAGATGTGTGAATTCACAGATTGTAGTTGTGTGAAGTCATAGAAGGTTGGTGTATGAAGTCATAGAATGGAGGTGTATGAAGTCATAGAATGGAGGTGTGTGAAGTCATAGAATGGATGTTTTTGAAGTAAGAATTAAGGTAGGTGAAGTCATAGAATGGAGGTGTGTGAAGTCACAGAATGGAGGTGTGTGAAGTTATAGAATGGAGGTGTGTGAAGTCATAGAATGGAGGTGTGGGAAGTCATAGAATGGAGGTGTGTGAAGTCATAGAATGGGGTGTGTGATGTCACAGAATGGAGGTGTGTGAAGCCACAGAATGGAGGTGTGTGATCAGAATGGAGATGTGAAGTCATAGAATGGAGGTCGGTGAAGTCATAGAAAGGAGGTGTTGCAAGTCATAGAATGGAGAAGTGTGAAGTCATAGAGTGGAGGTGAGTGAAGTCACAGATTCGAGGTCTGTGAAGTCATAGAAAGGAGGTGTGTGAATTCATAGAATGGAGGTGTGTGACATCACAATGGAAGTGTGTGAAGTCGTAGAATGGAGGTATGTGAAGTCACAGAATGGAGGTATGTGAAGTCATACAATGCAGGTGTGTAAAGTCAGAATGGAGGTGTGTGAAGTCACAGAATGGATGTTTCTGAAGTAAGAATGGAGGTGTGTGAAGTCATAGATGGAGGTGTGTGAAGTCATAGTATGGAGGTGTGTGAAATCATAGAATGGAGTTTTGTGAAGTTACAGAATGGAGCTGTGTGAAGTCAGAATGGAGGTGTGTGAAGTCATAGAATGGAGGTGTGTGAAGTAACAACGGAGGTGTGTGAACTCATAGAATGGAGGTGTGTGAAGACACAATGGAAGTGTGTGAAGTCATACAATGGATTTTTGTGAAGTCACAGAATGGAGGTGTGTCAAATCAGAATGGAGGTGTGCGAAGTCATGAAATGGAGGTGTATGAAGTCAGAATGGAGGTGTGCTAAGTCACAGAATGGAGGTGTGTGAACTCAGACTGGAGGTGTGTGAAGACACAGAATGGAGGTATGTGAATTCATAGAATGGAGGTATGTGAAATCATAGAATGCAAGTGTTTGAAGTCATATATTGAAGGTGTGTGAAGTCATAGAATGGAGGTGTGTGAAGTCACAGAATTGAGGAGTGTGAAGTCAGAGAATCAAGTTGGGTGAACTCACAGAATGGAGGTGTGTGAAGTCGCAGAATGGAGTTGTGTGAAGGCACAAAATGGAGGTGTGTGAAGTCATAGAATGGAAGTGTGTGAAGTCATAGAATGGAGGTATGTGAAGTCAGAATGGAGGTGTGTGAAGACACAGAATGGAGGTGTGTGAACTCAGAATGGAGTTGTGTGAAGTCACAGAAGAGAGGCTTCTGATATCAAAGAAAGGAGGTGTGTGAAGTTATAGAATGGATGTTTCTGAAATAAGAATGACGGTGTGCAAAATCATAGAATGGAGGTGTGTGAAGTCAAAATGGAGGTGTGTGAACTCATAGAATGGAGGTGTGTGAACTCATAGAATGGAGGTATGTGAAGTCATGGAATGGAGGTGTGTGAAGTCCAACAATGGAGGTGTGTGAAGTCAAATTGGAGGGGTGTGAAGTAGGAGAATGCAGGTGTGTAAAGTCATAGAATGGAGTTGGATGAAGTCATAGAATGGAGGTGTGTGAATTCATAGAATGGAGGTGTGTGAACTCACAGAATGGATGGGTATGAAGTCATAGAATGGAGGTGTCTGAAGTCACAGAATTGAGGTGTTTGGAGTCATATATTGGAGGTGTGTGAAATCAAAATGGATGTGTGAAGTCATAGAATGGAGGTGTGTGAAGTCACAGAATGGAGGTGTGTGAAGTAATAGAATGGAGGTGTGTGAAGTCACAGAATGGAGGTGTGTGAAGTAATAGAATGGAGGTGAGTGAAGTCACAGAATGGAGGTGTGTGAAGTCACAGAATGGAGGTGTGTGAACTCAGAATGGAGGTGTGTGAAGTCACAGAATGGAGGTTTTTGAAGTTATAGAATGTAGGTGTGTGAAGTAATAGAATGGATGTTTCTGAAGTAAGAAAGAATGTGTGTGAAGTCATAGAATGGAGGTGTGTGAAATCAAAATGGTGGTGTGTGAACTCATAGAATGGAGGTGTGTGAACTCATAGAATTGAGGTGTGTGAAGTCATGGAATGGAGGTGTGTGAAGTCAAAGAATGGAGGTGTGTGAATTCAAACAATGGAGGTGTGTGAAGTCAGAGAATGGAGGTGTGTGAAGTCACAGAATGGAAGTGTGAAGTCAAAATGGAGGTGGGTGAAGTCAAAAGGGTAGTGTGTAAAGTCAGAAATGAAGGTGTGTGAAGTCACAGAATGTATGTGCGTGAGGTCATAGAATGGAGGTGTGTGAAGTCACAGAATGGAGGTGTGTGAAATCACAGAATTTAAGTGTGTGAACACAGAATGAAGGTGTGTGAAGTCACAGAATTGAGGTGTGTGAAGTCATAGAACGGAGGTGTGTGAAGTCACAGAATGGAGGTGTGTGAAGTCACAGAATGGAGGTGTGTGAAGTCATAGAATGGAGGTGTGTGAAGTCACAATGCAGGTGTTTGAACTCATAGAATAGAGGTGTGTGGAGTCACAATGTAGGTGTGTGAAGTCATAGAATGGAGGTGTGTGAAGTCATAGAATGGAGGTGTGTGAAGTCACAGAATGTAGGTGTGTGAAGTCATAGAATGGAGGTATGTGAAGTCACAGAATGGAGGTGTGTGAAGTCATAGATGGAGGTGTGTGAAGTCAGAGAATCGAGGTGTGTGAAGTCACAGAACGGAGGTGTGTGAAGTCACAGAATGGAGGTTTGTGAACTCAGAATGGAGGTGTATGAAGTCACAGAATGGAGGTGTGTGAAGTCATAGAACGGAGGTGTGTGAAATCACAGATTGGAGGTGTGTGAAGTCATAGAATGGAGGTGTGTGAAGTCAGAGAATCAAGTTGGGTGAAGTCACAGAATGGAGGTGTGTGAAGTCACAGAATGGAGTTGTGTGAAGGCACAGAATGGAGGTGTGGGAAGTCATAGAATGGAAGTGTGTGAAGTCATAGAATGGAGGTATGTGAAGTCAGAATGGAGGTGTGTGAAGACACAGAATGGAGGTGTGTGAACTCAGAATGGAGTTGTGTGAAGTCACAGAAGAGAGGCTTGTGATATCAAAGAAAGGAGGTGTGTGAAGTTATAGAATGGATGTTTCTGAAATAAGAATGACGGTGTGCAAAATCATAGAATGGAGGTGTGTGAAGTCAAAATGGAGGTGTGTGAACTCATAGAATAGAGGTGTGTGAACTCATAGAATGGAGGTATGTGAAGTCATGGAATGGAGGTGTGTGAAGTCCAACAATGGAGGTGTGTGAAATCAAATTGGAGGGGTGTGAAGTCGGAGAATGCAGGTGTGTAAAGTCATAGAATGGAGTTGGATGAAGTCATAGAATGGAGGTGTGTGAATTCATAGAATGGAGGTGTGTGAACTCACAGAATGGATGGGTATGAAGTCATAGAATGGAGGTGTTTGAAGTCACAGAATTGAGGTGTTTGGAGTCATATATTGGAGGTGTGTGAAATCAAAATGGATGTGTGAAGTCATAGAATGGAGTTGTGTGAAGTCACAGAATGGAGGTGTGTGAAGTAATAGAATGGAGGTGTGTGAAGTCACAGAATGGAGGTGTGTGAAGTAATAGAATGGAGGTGTGTGAAGTCACAGAATGGAGGTGTGTGAAGTCACAGAATGGAGGTGTGTGAACTCAGAATGGAGGTGTGTGAAGTCACAGAATGGAGGTTTTTGAAGTTATAGAATGTAGGTGTGTGAAGTCATAGAATGGATGTTTCTGAAGTAAGAAAGAATGTGTGTGAAGTCACAGAATGGAGGTGTGTGAAATCAAAATGGTGGTGTGTGAACTCATAGAATGGAGGTGTGTGAACTCATAGAATTGAGGTGTGTGAAGTCATGGAATGGAGGTGTGTGAAGTCAAAGAATGGAGGTGTGTGAATTCAAACAATGGAGGTGTGTGAAGTCAGAGAATGGAGGTGTGTGAAGTCACAGAATTTAAGTGTGAAGTCAAAATGGAGGTGGGTGAAGTCAAAAGGGTAGTGTGTAAAGTCAGAAATGGAGGTGTGTGAAGTCACAGAATGTATGTGCGTGAGGTCATAGAATGGAGGTGTGTGAAGTCACAGAATGGAGGTGTGTGAAATCACAGAATTTAAGTGTGTGAACACAGAATGAAGGTGTGTGAAGTCACAGAATTGAGGTGTGTGAAGTCATAGAACGGAGGTGTGTGAAGTCACAGAATGGAGGTGTGTGAAGACACAGAATGGAGGTGTGTGAAGTCATAGAATGGAGGTGTGTGAAGTCACAATGCAGGTGTTTGAACTCATAGAATAGAGGTGTGTGGAGTCACAATGTAGGTGTGTGAAGTCATAGAATGGTGGTGTGTGAAGTCATAGAATGGAGGTGTGTGAAGTCACAGAATGTAGGTGTGTGAAGTCATAGAATGGAGGTATGTGAAGTCACAGAATGGAGGTGTGTGAAGTCATAGATGGAGGTTTGTGAAGTCAGAGAATCGAGGTGTGTGAAGTCACAGAACGGAGGTGTGTGAAGTCACAAAATGGAGGTTTGTGAACTCAGAATGGAGGTGTATGAAGTCACAGAATGGAGGTGTGTGAAGTCATAGAACGGAGGTGTGTGAAGTCACAGATTGGAGGTGTGTGAAGTCATAGAATGGAGGTGTGTGAAGTCAGAGAATCAAGTTGGGTGAACTCACAGAATGGAGGTGTGTGAAGTCGCAGAATGGAGTTGTGTGAAGGCACAGAATGGAGGTGTGTGAAGTCATAGAATGGAAGTGTGTGAAGTCATAGAATGGAGGTATGTGAAGTCAGAATGGAGGTGTGTGAAGACACAGAATGGAGGTGTGTGAACTCAGAATGGAGTTGTGTGAAGTCACAGAAGAGAGGCTTGTGATATCAAAGAAAGGAGGTGTGTGAAGTTATAGAATGGAGGTTTCTGAAATAAGAATGACGGTGTGTAAAATCATAGAATGGAGGTGTGTGAAGTCAAAATGGATGTGTGTGAACTCATAGAATGGAGGTGTGTGAACTCATAGAATGGAGGTGTGTGAAGTCACAGAATTGAGGTGTGTGAAGTCAGAGAATGGAGGTGTGTGAAGTCACAGAATGGAAGTGTGAAGTCAAAATGGAGGTGGGTGAAGTCAAAAGGGTAGTGTGTAAAGTCAGAAATGGAGGTGTTTGAAGTCACAGAATGTATGTGCGTGAGGTCATAGAATGGAGGTGTGTGAAGTCACAGAATGGAGGTGTGTGAAATCACAGAATTTAAGTGTGTGAACACAGAATGAAGGTGTGTGAAGTCACAGAATTGAGGTGTGTGAAGTCATAGAACGGAGGTGTGTGAAGTCACAGAATGGAGGTGTGTGAAGTCACAGAATGGAGGTGTGTGAAGTCAGAGAATCGAGGTGTGTGACGTGACAGAATGGAGGTGTGAGAAGTCACAGAATGGAGGTGTGTGAAGTCACAGAATGGAGGTGTGTGAAGTCATAGAATGGAAGTGTGTGAAGTCATAGAATGGAGGTGTGTGAATTCAGAATGGAGATGTGTGAATTCACAGACTGTAGTTGTGTGAAGTCATAGAATGTTGGTGTATGAAGTCATAGAATGGAGGTGTATGAAGTCATAGAATGGAGGTGTGTGAAGTCATAGAATGGATGTTTTTGAAGTAAGAATTAAGGTAGGTGAAGTCATAGAATGGAGGTGTGTGAAGTCACAGAATGGAGGTGTGTGAAGTTATAGAATGGAGGTGTGTGAAGTCATAGAATGGAGGTGTGGGAAGTCATAGAATGGATGTTTTTGAAGTAAGAATTAAGGTTGGTGAAGTCATAGAATGGAGGTGTGTGAAGTCACAGAATGGAGGTGTGTGAAGTCATAGAATGGAGATGTGTGAAGTCAGAATGGAGATGTGTGAATTCACAGATTGTAGTTGTGTGAAGTCATAGAAGGTTGGTGTATGAAGTCATAGAATGGAGGTGTATGAAGTCATAGAATGGAGGTGTGTGAAGTCATAGAATGGATGTTTTTGAAGTAAGAATTAAGGTAGGTGAAGTCATAGAATGGAGGTGTGTGAAGTCACAGAATGGAGGTGTGTGAAGTTATAGAATGGAGGTGTGTGAAGTCATAGAATGGAGGTGTGGGAAGTCATAGAATGGAGGTGTGTGAAGTCATAGAATGGGGTGTGTGATGTCACAGAATGGAGGTGTGTGAAGCCACAGAATGGAGGTGTGTGATCAGAATGGAGATGTGAAGTCATAGAATGGAGGTCGGTGAAGTCATAGAAAGGAGGTGTTGCAAGTCATAGAATGGAGAAGTGTGAAGTCATAGAGTGGAGGTGAGTGAAGTCACAGATTCGAGGTCTGTGAAGTCATAGAAAGGAGGTGTGTGAATTCATAGAATGGAGGTGTGTGACATCACAATGGAAGTGTGTGAAGTCGTAGAATGGAGGTATGTGAAGTCACAGAATGGAGGTATGTGAAGTCATACAATGCAGGTGTGTAAAGTCAGAATGGAGGTGTGTGAAGTCACAGAATGGATGTTTCTGAAGTAAGAATGGAGGTGTGTGAAGTCATAGATGGAGGTGTGTGAAGTCATAGTATGGAGGTGTGTGAAATCATAGAATGGAGTTTTGTGAAGTTACAGAATGGAGCTGTGTGAAGTCAGAATGGAGGTGTGTGAAGTCATAGAATGGAGGTGTGTGAAGTAACAACGGAGGTGTGTGAACTCATAGAATGGAGGTGTGTGAAGACACAATGGAAGTGTGTGAAGTCATACAATGGATTTTTGTGAAGTCACAGAATGGAGGTGTGTCAAATCAGAATGGAGGTGTGCGAAGTCATGAAATGGAGGTGTATGAAGTCAGAATGGAGGTGTGCTAAGTCACAGAATGGAGGTGTGTGAACTCAGACTGGAGGTGTGTGAAGACACAGAATGGAGGTATGTGAATTCATAGAATGGAGGTATGTGAAATCATAGAATGCAAGTGTTTGAAGTCATATATTGAAGGTGTGTGAAGTCATAGAATGGAGGTGTGTGAAGTCACAGAATTGAGGAGTGTGAAGTCATAGAATGGAGGTGTGTGAAATCATAGAATGGAGGTGTGTGAAGTCACAGAATTGAGGTGTGTGATGTCACAGAATGGAGGTTTGTGAAGTCATAGAATGGAGGTATGTGAAGTGAAATAGGAGGGGTGTGAAGTCGGGGAACGCAGGTGTGTGAAGTCATAGAATTGAGGTGTGTGAAGTCATAGAATGGAAGTGTGTGAAGTCATAGAACGGAGGTGTGTGAAGTCACAGAATGGAGGTGTGTGAAGTCACAGAATGGAGGTGTGTGAAGTCAGAGAATCGAGGTGTGTGACGTCACAGAATGGAGGTGTGAGAAGTCACAGAATGGAGGTGTGTGAAGTCACAGAATGGAGGTGTGTGAAGTCATAGAATGGAAGTGTGTGAAGTCATAGAATGGAGGAGTGTGTATTCAGAATGGAGATGTGTGAATTCACAGACTGTAGTTGTGTGAAGTCATAAAATGTTGGTGTATGTAGTCATAGAATGGAGGTGTATGAAGTCATAGAATGGAGGTGTGTGAAGTCATAGAATGGATGTTTTTGAAGTAAGAATTAAGGTTGGTGAAGTCATAGAATGGAGGTGTGTGAAGTCACAGAATGGAGGTGTGTGAAGTCATAGAATGGAGATGTGTGAAGTCAGAATGGAGATGTGTGAATTCACAGATTGTAGTTGTGTGAAGTCATGGAATGTTTGTGTATGAAGTCATAGAATGGAGGTGTATGAAGTCATATAATGGAGGTGTGTGAAGTAACAACGGAGGTGTGTGAACTCATAGAATGGAGGTGTGTGAAGCCACAATGGAAGTGTGTGAAGTCATACAATGGAGTTTTGTGAAGTCACAGAATGGAGGTGTGTCAAATCAGAATGGAGGTGTGCGAAGTCATGAAATGGAGGTGTATGAAGTCAGAATGGAGGTGTGTTAAGTCACAGAATGGAGGTGTGTGAAGTCAAACAATGGAGGTGTGTGAAGTCACAGAATGGAGGTGTGTGAAGTCACAGAATGGAAGTGCGTGATGTAAAATGGAGGTGTGTGAAGTCACAGAATGGAGGTGTGTGAAGTCACAGAATGTAGGTGTGTGAAGTCACAGAATGGAGGTGTGTGAAGTCAAAATGGAGGTGTGTGAAGTCAAACAATGGAGGTGTGTGAAGTCATCGAATGGAGGAGTGTGAAATCACGGAAGGAGGTGTGTGAAGTCACAGAATGGAGGTGTGTGAAGTCAGAATGGAGGTGTGTGAAGTAAGAATGGAGGTATGTGAAGTCATAGAATGGAGGTGTGTGAAGTTAGAATGGAGGTGTGTGAAGTCACAGAATCTAGGTGTGTGAAGTCAGAATGGAAATGTGAAGTCATAGAATGGAGGTCGGTGAAGTCATAGAAAGGAGATGTGGGAAGTCATAGAATGGAGAAGTGTGAAGTCATAGAGTGGAGGTGAGTGAAGTCACAGATTCGAGGTCTGTGAAGTCATAGAATGGAGGTGTGTGAAGTCAGAATGGAGGTGTGTGAAGTCATAGAATACAGGTGTGTGAACTCATAGAATGGAGGTGTGTGACGTCACAATGGTACTGTGTGAAGTCATAGAATGGAGGTGTGTAAAGTCACAGAATGGAGGTGTGTGAAGTCATACAATGGAGGTGTGTGAAGTCAGAATGGAGGTGTGTGAAGTCACAGAATGGATGTTTCTGAAGTAAGAATGGAGGTGTGTGAAATCATAGAATGGAGGTGTGTGAAGTCCAAATGGAGGTGTGTGAACTCATAGAATGGAGATGTGTGAACTCATAGAATGGAGGTATGTGAAGTCATGGAATGGAGGTGTGTGAAGTCACAAAATGGAGGTGTGTGAAGTCACAGAATGGAAATATGTGATGTCAAAATGGAGGTGTGTGAAGTCACAGAATGGAGGTGTGTGAAGTCACCGAATGTAGGTGTGTGAAGTCACAGAATGGAGGTGTGTGAAGTCAAAATGGAGGTGTGTGAAGTCAAAGATTGGAGGTGTGTGAAGTCATCGAATGGAGGTGTGTGAAGTCACGGAATGGAGGTGTGTAAAGTCACAGAATGGAGGTGTGTGAAGTCAGAATGGAGGTGTGCGAAGTAATAGAATGGAGGTGTGTGAAGTCAGAATGGAGGTATGTGAAAGCATAGAATGGAGGTGTGTGAAGTCAGAATGGAGGTGTGTGAACTCATAGAATGGAGGTGTGTGATGTAAAAATGGAGGTGTGTGAAGTCACGGAATGGAGGTGTGTGAAGTCAGAGAATGAAGGTGTGTGAAGTCACTGAATGGAGGTGTGTGAAGTCAAAGAATGGAGGTGTGTGAAGTCATCGAATGGAGGTGTGTCAACTCAGAAAGGAGGTGTGAAGTCATAGAATGGAAGTGAGTGAAGTCATAGAATGGAGGTGTGTGAATTCAGAAAGGAGCAGTGTGAAGTCACAGAATGGAGGTGTGTGAAGTCAGAATGGAGGTGTGTGAACTCATAGAATGGAGGTGTGTGAAGTCACAATGGAGTTGTGTGAAGTCAGAATGGAGGTGTGTGAAGTCAGAATGGAGGTGTGTGAAGTCATAGAATGGAGGTGTGTGAAGTCACAATGCAGGTGTTTGAACTCATAGAATAGAGGTGTGTGGAGTCACATGTAGGTGTGTGAAGTCATAGAATGGAGGTGTGTGAAGTCATAGAATGGAGGTGTGTGAAGTCACAGAATGTAGGTGTGTGAAGTCATAGAATGGAGGTATGTGAAGTCACAGAATGGAGGTGTGTGAAGTCATAGATGGAGGTGTGTGAAGTAAGAGAATCGAGGTGTGTGAAGTCACAGAACGGAGGTGTGTGAAGTCACAGAATGGAGGTTTGTGAACTCAGAATGGAGGTGTATGAGGTCACAGAATGGAGGTGTGTGAAGTCATAGAACGGAGGTGTGTGAAGTCACAGAATGGAGGTGTGTTTAGTCATAGAACGCAGGTGTGTGAAGTCAGAGAATTAAGTTGGGTGAAGTCACAGAATGTAGGTGTGTGAAGTCACAGAATGGAGTTGTGTGAAGGCACAGAATGGAGGTGTGTGAAGTCATAGAATGGAAGTGTGTGAAGTCATAGAATGGAGGTATGTGAAGTCAGAATGGAGATGTGTGAAGTCACAGAATGGAGGTGTGTGAACTCAGAATGGAGTTGTGTGAAGTCACAGAAGAGAGGCTTGTGATGTCAAAGAAAGGAGGTGTGTGAAGTTATAGAATGGATGTTTCTGAAATAAGAATGACGGTGTGTAAAGTCATAGAATGGAGGTGTGTGAAGTCAAAATGGAGGTGTGTGAACTCATAGAATGGAGGTGTGTGAACTCATAGAATGGAGGTATGTGAAGTCATGGAATGGAGGGGTGTGAAGTCCAACAATGGAGGTGTGTGAATTCAAATTAGAGGGGTGTGAAGTCGGAGAATGCAGGTTTGTAAAGTCATAGAATGGAGTTGGATGAAGTCATAGAATGGAGGTGTGTGAATTCATAGAATGGAGGTGTGTGAACTCACAGAATGGACGGTTATGAAGTCATAGAATGGAGGTGTGTGAAGTCACAGAATTGAGGTGTTTGGAGTCATATATTGGAGGTGTGTGAAATCAAAATGGATGTGTGAAGTCATAGAATGGAGGTGTGTGAAGTCACAGAATGGAGGTGTGTGAAGTAATAGAATGGAGGTGTGTGAAGTCACAGAATGGAGGTGTGTGAAGTAATAGAATGGAGGTGTGTGAAGTCACAGAATGGACGTGTGTGAAGTCACAGAATGGAGGTGTGTGAACTCAGAATGGAGGTGTGTGAAGTCACAGAATGGAGGTTTGTGAAGTTATAGAATGTACCTGTGTGAAGTCATAGGATGGATATTTCTGAAGTAAGAAAGAAGATGTGTGAAGTCATAGAATGGAGGTGTGTGAAATCAAAATGGTGGTGTGTGAACTCATGGAATGGAGGTGTGTGAACTCATAGAATTGAGGTGTGTGAAGTCATGGAATGGAGGTGTGTGAAGTCAAAGAATGGAGGTGTGTGAGGTCAAACAATGGAGGTCTGTGAAGTCAGAGAATGGAGGTGTGTGAAGTCACAGAATGGAAGTGTGAAGTCAAAATGGAGGTGGGTGAAGTCAAAGAATGGAGGTGTGTGAAGTCACAGAATGGAGGTGTGTGAAGTCAAAATGGTAGTGTGTAAAGTCAGAAATGGAGGTGTGTGAAGTCACAGAATGTATGTGCGTGAGGTCATAGAATGGAGGTGTGTGAAGTCACAGAATGGAGGTGTGTGAAATCAGAGAATTTAAGTGTGTGAACACAGAATGGAGGTGTGTGAAGTCACAGAATTGAGGTGTGTGAAGTCATAGAACGGAGGTGTGTGAAGTCACAGAATGGAGGTGTGTGAAGTCACACAATGAAGGTGTGTGAAGTCAGAGAATCGAGGTGTGTGACATCACAGAATGGAGGTGTGTGAAGTCACAGAATGGAGGTGTGTGAAGTCACAGAATGGAGGTGTGTGAAGTCATAGAATGGAAGTTTGTGAAGTCATAGAATGGAGGTTTGTGAATTCAGAATGGAGATGTGTGAATTCACAGACTGTAGTTTTGTGAAGTCATAGAATGTTGGTGTATGAAGTCATAGAATGGAGGTGTATGAAGTCATAGAATGGAGGTGTGTGAAGTCATAGAATGGATGTTTTTGAAGTAAGAATTAAGGTTGGTGAAGTCATAGAATGGAGGTGTGTGAAGTCAGAATGCAGTTGTGTGAAGTAATGGAATGGAGGTGTGTGAAGTCAGAATGGAGATGTGTGAATTCAGATTGTAGTTGTGTAAAGTCATAGAATGTTGGTGTATGAAGTCATAGAATGGAGGTGTATGAAGTCATAGAATGGAGGTGTGTGAAGTCATAGAATGCATGTTTTTGAAGTAAGAATTAAGGTTGGTGAAGTCATAGAATGGAGGTGTGTGAAGTCAGAATGCAGTTGTGTGAAGTAATGGAATGGAGGTGTGTGAAGTCAGAATGGAGATGTGTGAATTCACAGATTGTAGCTGTGTAAAGTCATAGAATGTTGGTGTATGAAGTCATAGAATGGAGGTGTATGAAGTCACAGAATGGAGGTGTGTGAAGTCAAAATGGAGGTGTGTGAAGTCAAAGATTGGAGGTGTGTGAAGTCATCGAATGGAGGTGTGTGAAGTCACGGAATGGAGGTGTGTAAAGTCACAGAATGGAGGTGTGTGAAGTCAGAATGGAGGTGTGCGAAGTAATAGAATGGAGGTGTGTGAAGTCAGAATGGAGGTATGTGAAAGCATAGAATGGAGGTGTGTGAAGTCAGAATGGAGGTGTGTGAACTCATAGAATGGAGGTGTGTGATGTAAAAATGGAGGTGTGTGAAGTCACGGAATGGAGGTGTGTGAAGTCAGAGAATGAAGGTGTGTGAAGTCACTGAATGGAGGTGTGTGAAGTCAAAGAATGGAGGTGTGTGAAGTCATCGAATGGAGGTGTGTCAACTCAGAAAGGAGGTGTGAAGTCATAGAATGGAAGTGAGTGAAGTCATAGAATGGAGGTGTGTGAAGTCAGAAAAGAGCAGTGTGAAGTCACAGAATGGAGGTGTGTGAAGTCAGAATGGAGGTGTGTGAACACATAGAATGGAGGTGTGTGAAGTCACAATGGAGTTGTGTGAAGTCAGAATGGAGGGTGTGAAGTCAGAATGGAGGTGTGTGAAGTCATAGAATGGAGGTGTGTGAAGTCACAATGCAGGTGTTTGAACTCATAGAATAGAGGTGTGTGAAGTCACATGTAGGTGTGTGAAGTCATAGAATGGAGGTGTGTGAAGTCATAGAATGGAGGTGTGTGAAGTCACAGAATGTAGGTGTGTGAAGTCATAGAATGGAGGTATGTGAAGTCACAAAATGGCGGTGTGTGAAGTCATAGATGGAGGTGTGTGAAGTAAGAGAATCGAGGTGTGTGAAGTCACAGAACGGAGGTGTGTGAAGTCACAGAATGGAGGTTTGTGAACTCAGAATGGAGGTGTATGAAGTCACAGAATGGAGGTGTGTGAAGTCATAGAACGGAGGTGTGTGAAGTCACAGAATGGAGGTGTGTTTAGTCATAGAACGCAGGTGTGTGAAGTCAGAGAATTAAGTTGGGTGAAGTCACAGAATGTAGGTGTGTGAAGTCACAGAATGGAGTTGTGTGAAGGCACAGAATGGAGGTGTGTGAAGTCATAGAATGGAAGTGTGTGAAGTCATAGAATGGAGGTATGTGAAGTCAGAATGGAGATGTGTGAAGTCACAGAATGGAGGTGTGTGAACTCAGAATGGAGTTGTGTGAAGTCACAGAAGAGAGGCTTGTGATGTCAAAGAAAGGAGGTGTGTGAAGTTATAGAATGGATGTTTCTGAAATAAGAATGACGGTGTGTAAAGTCATAGAATGGAGGTGTGTGAAGTCAAAATGGAGGTGTGTGAACTCATAGAATGGAGGTGTGTGAACTCATAGAATGGAGGTATGTGAAGTCATGGAATGGAGGGGTGTGAAGTCCAACAATGGAGGTGAGTGAAGTCAAATTGGAGGGGTGTGAAGTCGGAGAATGCAGGTGTGTAAAGTCATAGAATGGAGTTGGATGAAGTCATAGAATGGAGGTGTGTGAATTCATAGAATGGAGGTGTGTGAACTCACAGAATGGACGGGTATGAAGTCATAGAATGGAGGTGTGTGAAGTCACAGAATTGAGGTGTTTGGAGTCATATATTGGAGGTGTGTGAAATCAAAATGGATGTGTGAAGTCATAGAATGGAGGTGTGTGAAGTCACAGAATGGAGGTGTGTGAAGTAATAGAATGGAGGTGTGTGAAGTCACAGAATGGAGGTGTGTGTAGTAATAGAATGGAGCTGTGTGAAGTCACAGAATGGACGTGTGTGAAGTCACAGAATGGAGGTGTGTGAAATCAGAATGGAGGTGTGTGAAGTCACAGAATGGAGGTTTGTGAAGTTATAGAATGTAGGTGTGTGAAGTCATAGAATGGATATTTCTGAAGTAAGAAAGAAGAGGTGTGAAGTCATAGAATGGAGGTGTGTGATATCAAAATGGTGGTGTGTGAACTCATGGAATGGAGGTGTGTGAACTCATAGAATTGAGGTGTGTGAAGTCATGGAATGGAGGTGTGTGAAGTCAAAGAATGGAGGTGTGTGAAGTCAAACAATGGAGGTGTGTGAAGTCAGAGAATGGAGGTGTGTGAAGTCACAGAATGGAAGTGTGAAGTCAAAATGGAGGTGGGTGAAGTCATCGAATGGAGGTGTGTGAAGTCACATTATGGAGGTGTGTGAAGTCAAAATGGTAGTGTGTAAAGTCAGAAATGGAGGTGTGTGAAGTCACAGAATGTATGTGCGTGAGGTCATAGAATGGAGGTGTGTGAAGTCACAGAATGGAGGTGTGTGAAATCACAGAATTTAAGTGTGTGAACACAGAATGGAGGTGTGTGAAGTCACAGAATTGAGGTGTGTGAAGTCATAGAACGGAGGTGTGTGAAGTCACAGAATGGAGGTGTGTGAAGTCACAGAATGAAGGTGTGTGAAGTCAGAGAATCGAGGTGTGTGACATCACAGAATGGAGGTGTGTGAAGTCACAGAATGGAGGTGTGTGAAGTCACAGAATGGAGGTGTGTGAAGTCATAGAATGGAAGTTTGTGAAGTCATAGAATGGAGGTTTGTGAATTCAGAATGGAGATGTGTGAATTCACAGACTGTAGTTGTGTGAAGTCATAGAATGTTGGTGTATGAAGTCATAGAATGGAGGTGTATGAAGTCATAGAATGGAGGTGTGTGAAGTCATAGAATGGATGTTTTTGAAGTAAGAATTAAGGTTGGTGAAGTCATAGAATGGAGGTGTGTGAAGTCACAGAATGGAGGTGTGTGAAGTCATAGAATGGAGATGTGTGAATTCAGAATGGAGATGTGTGAATTCACAGATTGTAGTTGTGTGAAGTCATAGAATGTTGGTGTATGAAGTCATAGAATGGAGGTGTATGAAGTCATAGAATGGAGGTGTGTGAAGTCATAGAATGGATGATTTTGAGGTAAGAATTAAGGTTGGTGAAGTCATAGAATGGAGGTGTGTGAAGTCAGAATGCAGTTGTGTGAAGTAATGGAATGGAGGTGTGTGAAGTCAGAATGGAGATGTGTGAATTCACAGATTGTAGTTGTGTAAAGTCATAGAATGTTGGTGTATGAAGTCATAGAATGGAGGTGTATGAAGTCATAGAATGGAGGTGTGTGAAGTCATAGAATGCATGTTTTTGAAGTAAGAATTAAGGTAGGTGAAGTCATAGAATGGAGGTGTGTGAAGACACAGAATGGAGTTGTGTGAAGTTATAGAATTGAGGTGTGTGAAGTCATAGAATGGAGGTGTGGGAAGTCATAGAATGGAGGTGTGTGAAGTCATAGAATGGGGTGTGTGATGTCACAGAATGGAGGTGTGTGAAGCCACAGAATGGAGGTGTGTGATCAGAATGGAGATGTGAAGTCATAGAATGGAGGTCGGTGAAGTCATAGAAAGGAGGTGTGGCAAGTCATAGAATGGAGAAATGTGAAGTCATCGAGTGGAGGTGAGTGAAGTCACAGATTCAGGTCTGTGAAGTCATACAATGGTCGTGTGTGAAGTCAGAATGGAGGTGTGCGAAGTCATAGAATAGAGGTGTGTGAAGTCAGAATGGAGGTGTGCGAAGTCATAGAATGGAGGTGTGTGAATTCATAGAATGGAGGTGTGTGACGTCACAATGGAAGTGTGTGAAGTCGTAGAATGGAGGTATGTGAAGTCACAGAATGGAGGTATGTGAAGTCATACAATGCAGGTGTGTAAAGTCAGAATGGAGGTGTGTGAAGTCACAGAATGGATGTTTCTGAAGTAAGAATGGAGGTGTGTGAAGTCATAGATGGAGGTGTGTGAAGTCATAGTAGGGAGGTGTGTGAAACCATAGAATGGAGTTTTGTGAAGTCACAGAATGGAGCTGTGTGAAGTCAGAATGGAGGTGTGTGAAGTCATAGAATGGAGGTGTGTGAAGTAACAACGGAGGTGTGTGAACTCATAGAATGGAGGTGTGTGAAGTCACAATGGAAGTTTGTGAAGTCATACAATGGAGTTTTGTGAAGTCACAGAATGGAGGTGTGTCAAATCAGAATGGAGGTGTGCGAAGTCATGAAATGGAGGTGTATGAAGTCAGAATGGAGGTGTGTTAAGTCACAGAATGGAGGTGTGTGAACTCAGAATGGAGGTGTGTGAAGACACAGAACGGAGGTATGTGAATTCATAGAATGGAGGTATGTGAAATCATAGAATGGACGTGTTTGTAGTCATACATTGAAGGTGTGTGAAGTCATAGAATGGAGGTGTGTGAAGTCACAGAATGGAGGAGTGTGAAGTCATAGAATGGAGGTGTGTGAAATCATAGAATGGAGGTTTGTGAAGTCACAGAATTGAGGTGTGTGAAGTCACAGAATGGAGGTTTGTGAAGTCATAGAATGGAGATATGTGAAGTCAAATAGGAGGGGTGTGAAGTCGGAGAACGCAGGTGTGTGAAGTCATAGAATGGAGGTGTGGGAAGTCATAGAATGGAGGCGTGTGAACTCACAGAATGTACGGGTATGAAGTCATAGAATGGAGATATGTGATGTCATAGAAGAGAGGTGTGTGAAGTCATTGAATGGATGTTTCTAAAGTAAGAATGAAGGTGTGTGAAGTCATAGAATGGAGGTGTGTGTAATCAAAGTGGAGGTGTGTGAACTCATAGAATGGAGATGTGTGAACTCATAGAATGGAGGTGTGTGAAGTCATGGAATGGAGTTGTGAGAAGTCACAAAATGGAGGTGTGTGAAGTCACAGAATGGAAGTGTGTGAAGTCAAAATGGAGGTGTGTGAAGTGAAAGAATGGAGGTGTGTGAAGTCACCGAATGGAGGTGTGTGAAGTCACGGAATGGAGGTGTGTGAAGTCACAGAATGGAGGTGTGTGAAGTCAAAATGGAGGTGTGTGAAGTCAAAGAATGGAGGTGTGTGAAGTCATCGAATGTAGGTGTGTGAAGGCCAAATGGAGGTGTGTGAATTCATAGAATGGAGATGTGTGAACTCATAGAATGGAGGTATGTGAAGTCACAGAATGGAGGTGTGTGAAGTCACAAAATGGAGGTGTGTGAAGTCACAGAATGGAAATGTGTGATGTCAAAATGGAGGTGTGTGAAGTCACAGAATGGAGGTGTGTGAAGTCACCAAATGTAGGTGTGTGAAGTCACAGAATGGAGGTGTGTGAAGTCAAAATGGAGGTGTGTGAAGTCAAAGAATGGAGGTGTGTGAAGTCATCGAATGGAGGTGTGTGAAGTCACGGAATGGAGGTGTGTAAAGTCACAGAATGGAGGTGTGTGAAGTCAGAATGGAGGTGTGCGAAGTAATAGAATGGAGGTGTGTGAAGTCAGAATGGAGGTATGTGAACGCATAGAATGGAGGTGGGTGAAGTCAGAATGGAGGTGTGTGAACTCATAGAATGGAGGTGTGTGATGTAAAAATGGAGGTGTGTGAAGTCACGGAATGGAGGTGTGTGAAGTCAGAGAATGGAGGTGTGTGAAGTCACTGAATGGAGGTGTGTGAAGTCAAAGAATGGAGGTGTGTGAAGTAATCGAATGGAGGTGTGTCAACTCAGAAAGGAGGTGTGAAGTCATAGAATGGAAGTGAGTGAAGTCATAGAATGGAGGTGTGTGAATTCAGAAAGGAGCAGTGTGAAGTCACAGAAAGGAGGTGTGTGAAGTCAGAATGGAGGTGTGTGAACTCATAGAATGGAGGTGTGTGAAGTCACTGAATGGAGGTGTGTGAAGTCAAAGAATGGAGGTGTGTGAAGTAATCGAATGGAGGTGTGTCAACTCAGAAAGGAGGTGTGAAGTCATAGAATGGAAGTGAGTGAAGTCATAGAATGGAGGTGTGTGAATTCAGAAAGGAGCAGTGTGAAGTCACAGAAAGGAGGTGTGTGAAGTCAAAATGGAGGTGTGTGAAGTGAAAGAATGGAGGTGTGTGAAGTCACCGAATGGAGGTGTGTGAAGTCACGGAATGGAGGTGTGTGAAGTCACAGAATGGAGGTGTGTGAAGTCAAAATGGAGGTGTGTGAAGTCAAAGAATGGAGGTGTGTGAAGTCATCGAATGTAGGTGTGTGAAGGCCAAATGGAGGTGTGTGAATTCATAGAATGGAGATGTGTGAACTCATAGAATGGAGGTATGTGAAGTCACAGAATGGAGGTGTGTGAAGTCACAAAATGGAGGTGTGTGAAGTCACAGAATGGAAATGTGTGATGTCAAAATGGAGGTGTGTGAAGTCACAGAATGGAGGTGTGTGAAGTCACCAAATGTAGGTGTGTGAAGTCACAGAATGGAGGTGTGTGAAGTCAAAATGGAGGTGTGTGAAGTCAAAGAATGGAGGTGTGTGAAGTCATCGAATGGAGGTGTGTGAAGTCACGGAATGGAGGTGTGTAAAGTCACAGAATGGAGGTGTGTGAAGTCAGAATGGAGGTGTGCGAAGTAATAGAATGGAGGTGTGTGAAGTCAGAATGGAGGTATGTGAACGCATAGAATGGAGGTGGGTGAAGTCAGAATGGAGGTGTGTGAACTCATAGAATGGAGGCGTGTGATGTAAAAATGGAGGTGTGTGAAGTCACGGAATGGAGGTGTGTGAAGTCAGAGAATGGAGGTGTGTGAAGTCACTGAATGGAGGTGTGTGAAGTCAAAGAATGGAGGTGTGTGAAGTAATCGAATGGAGGTGTGTCAACTCAGAAAGGAGGTGTGAAGTCATAGAATGGAAGTGAGTGAAGTCATAGAATGGAGGTGTGTGAATTCAGAAAGGAGCAGTGTGAAGTCACAGAAAGGAGGTGTGTGAAGTCAGAATGGAGGTGTGTGAACTCATAGAATGGAGGTGTGTGAAGTCACAATGGAGTTGTGTGAAGTCAGAATGGAGGTGTGTGAAGTCAGAATGGAGGTGTGTGAAGTCATATAATGGAGGTGTGTGAAGTCACAATGCAGGTGTTTGAACTCATAGAATAGAGGTGTGTGGAGTCACATGTAGGTGTGTGAAGTCATAGAATGGAGGTGTGTGAAGTCATAGAATGGAGGTGTGTGAAGTCACAGAATGTAGGTGTGTGAAGTCATAGAACGGAGGTGTGTGAAGTCACAGAATGGAGGTGTGTGAAGTCATAGAACGCAGGTGTGTGAAGTCAGAGAATTAAGTTGGGTGAAGTCACAGAATGGAGGTGTGTGAAGTCACAGAATGGAGTTGTGTGAAGGCACAGAATGGAGGTGTGTGAAGTCATAGAATGGAGGTGTGTGAACTCACAGAATGTACGGGTATGAAGTTATAGAATGGATGTATGTGATGTCATAGAAGGGAGGTGTGTGAAGTCATTGAATGAATGTTTCTGAAGTAAGAATGAAGGTGTGTGAAGTCATAGAATGGAGGTGTGTGTAGTCAAAGTGGAGGTGTGTGAACTCATAGAATGGAGATGTGTGAACTCATAGAATGGAGTTGTGTGAAGTCATGGAATGGAGGTGTGTGAAGTCACAAAATGGAGGTGTGTGAAGTCAAAGAATGGAAGTGTGTGATGTCAAAATGGAGGTGTGTGAAGTCACAGAATGGAGGTGTGTGAAGTCACCGAATGTAGGTGTGTGAAGTCACAGAATGGAGGTGTGTGAAGTCAAAATGGAGGTGTGTGAAGTCAAAGAATGGAGGTGTGTGAAGTCATCGAATGGAGGTGTGTGAAGTCATAGAATGGAGGTGTGTGAAGTCACAATGCAGGTGTGTGAACTCATAGAATGGAGGTGTGTGGAGTCACAATGTAGGTGTGTGAAGTCATAGAATGGAGGTGTGTGAAGTCAGAGAATGGAGGTGTGTGAAGTCACAGAATGTAGGTGTGTGAAGTCATAGAATGGAGGTATGTGAAGTCACAGAATGGAGGTGTGTGAAGTCATAGATGGAGGTGTGTGAAGTCAGAGAATAGAGTTGTGTGAAGTCACAGAATGGAGGTGTGTGAATTCAGAATGGAGTTGTGTGAAGTCACAGAAGAGAGGCATAGATGTCAAAGAAATGACGTGTGTGAAGTCATAGAATAGATGTTTCTGAAATAATAATGACGGTGTGTAAAGTCATAGAATGGAGGTGTGTGAAGTCAAAATGGAGGTGTGTGAACTCATAGAATGGAGGAGTGTGAACTCATAGAATGGAAGTATGTGAAGTCATGGAATGGAGGTGTGTGAAGTCCAACAATGGAGGTGTGTGAAGTCAAACAATGGAGGAGTGTGAAGTCACAGAATGGAGGTGTGTGAAGTCACAGAATGGAAGTGCGTGATGTAAAATGGAGGTGTGTGAAGTCACAGAATGGAGGTGTGTGAAGTCACAGAATGCAAGTGTGTGAAGTCACACAATGGAGGTGTGTGAAGTCAAAATGGAGGTGTGTGAAGTCAAACAATGGAGGTGTGTGAAGTCATCGAATGGAGGAGTGTGAAATCACGGAAGGCGGTGTGTGAAGTCACAGAATGGAGGTGTGTGAAGTCAGAATGGAGGTGTGTGAAGTCAGAATGGAGGTATGTGAAGTCATAGAATGGAGGTGTGTGAAGTTAGAATGGAGGTGTGTGAAGTCACAGAATCTAGGTGTGTGAAGTCAGAATGGAAATGTGAAGTCATAGAATGGAGGTCGGTGAAGTCATAGAAAGGAGATGTGGGAAGTCATAGAATGGAGAAGTGTGAAGTCATAGAGTGGAGGTGAGTGAAGTCACAGATTCGAGGTCTGTGAAGTCATAGAATGGAGGTGTTTGAAGTCAGAATGGAGGTGTGCGAAGTGATAGAATAGAGGTGTGTGAAGTCAGAATGGAGGTGTGTGAAGTCATAGAATAGAGGTGTGTGAACTCATAGAATGGAGGTTTGTGACGTCACAATGGTACTGTGTGAAGTCATAGAATGGAGGTGTGTAAAGTCACAGAATGGAGGTGTGTGAAGTCATACAATGGAGGTGTGTGAAGTCAGAATGGAGGTGTGTGAAGTCACAGAATGGATGTTTCTGAAGTAAGAATGGAGGTGTGTGAAGTCATAGAATGGAGGTGTGTGAAGTCCAAATGGAGGTGTGTGAATTCATAGAATGGAGATGTGTGAACTCATAGAATGGAGGTAAGTGAAGTCACGGAATGGAGGTGTGTGAAGTCACAAAATGGAGGTGTGTGAAGTCACAGAATGGAAATGTGTGATGTCACCGAATGTAGGTGTGTGAAGTCACAGAATGGAGGTGTGTGAAGTCACCGAATATAGGTATGTGAAGTCACAGAATGGAGGTGTGTGAAGTCAAAATGGAGGTGTGTGAAGTCAAAGAATGGAGGTGTGTGAAGTCATCGAATGGAAGTGTGTGAAGTCACGGAATGGAGGTGTGTAAAGTCACAGAATGGAGGTGTGTGAAGTCAGAATGGAGGTGTGCGAAGTAATAGAATGGAGGTGTGTGAAGTCAGAATGGAGGTATGTGAAAGCATAGAATGGAGGTGTGTGAAGTCAGAATGGAGGTGTGTGAACTCATAGAATGGAGGTGTGTGATGTAAAAATGGAGGTGTGTGAAATCACGGAATGGAGGTGTGTGAAGTCAGAGAATGTAGGTGTGTGAAGTCACTGAATGGAGGTGTGTGAAGTCACAGAATGAAGGTGTGTGAAGTCAGAGAATCAAGGTGTGTGACATCACAGAATGGAGGTGTGAGAAGTCACAGAATGGAGGTGTGTGAAGTCACAGAATGGAGGTGTGTGAAGTCATAGAATGGAAGTTTGTGAAGTCATAGAATGGAGGTTTGTGAATTCAGAATGGAGATGTGTGAATTCACAGACTGTAGTTGTGTGAAGTCATAGAATGTTGGTGTATGAAGTCATAGAATGGAGGTGTATGAAGTCATAGAATGGAGGTGTGTGAAGTCACAGAATGTAGGTGTGTGAAGTCATAGAATGGAGGTATGTGAAGTCACAGAATGGAGGTGTGTGAAGTCATAGATGGAGGTGTGTGAAGTCAGAGAATAGAGTTGTGTGAAGTCACAGAATGGAGGTGTGTGAATTCAGAATGGAGTTGTGTGAAGTCACAGAAGAGAGGCATAGATGTCAAAGAAATGACGTGTGTGAAGTCATAGAATAGATGTTTCTGAAATAATAATGACGGTGTGTAAAGTCATAGAATGGAGGTGTGTGAAGTCAAAATGGAGGTGTGTGAACTCATAGAATGGAGGAGTGTGAACTCATAGAATGGAAGTATGTGAAGTCATGGAATGGAGGTGTGTGAAGTCCAACAATGGAGGTGTGTGAAGTCAAACAATGGAGGAGTGTGAAGTCACAGAATGGAGGTGTGTGAAGTCACAGAATGGAAGTGCGTGATGTAAAATGGAGGTGTGTGAAGTCACAGAATGGAGGTGTGTGAAGTCACAGAATGCAAGTGTGTGAAGTCACACAATGGAGGTGTGTGAAGTCAAAATGGAGGTGTGTGAAGTCAAACAATGGAGGTGTGTGAAGTCATCGAATGGAGGAGTGTGAAATCACGGAAGGCGGTGTGTGAAGTCACAGAATGGAGGTGTGTGAAGTCAGAATGGAGGTGTGTGAAGTCAGAATGGAGGTATGTGAAGTCATAGAATGGAGGTGTGTGAAGTTAGAATGGAGGTGTGTGAAGTCACAGAATCTAGGTGTGTGAAGTCAGAATGGAAATGTGAAGTCATAGAATGGAGGTCGGTGAAGTCATAGAAAGGAGATGTGGGAAGTCATAGAATGGAGAAGTGTGAAGTCATAGAGTGGAGGTGAGTGAAGTCACAGATTCGAGGTCTGTGAAGTCATAGAATGGAGGTGTTTGAAGTCAGAATGGAGGTGTGCGAAGTGATAGAATAGAGGTGTGTGAAGTCAGAATGGAGGTGTGTGAAGTCATAGAATAGAGGTGTGTGAACTCATAGAATGGAGGTGTGTGACGTCACAATGGTACTGTGTGAAGTCATAGAATGGAGGTGTGTAAAGTCACAGAATGGAGGTGTGTGAAGTCATACAATGGAGGTGTGTGAAGTCAGAATGGAGGTGTGTGAAGTCACAGAATGGATGTTTCTGAAGTAAGAATGGAGGTGTGTGAAGTCATAGAATGGAGGTGTGTGAAGTCCAAATGGAGGTGTGTGAATTCATAGAATGGAGATGTGTGAACTCATAGAATGGAGGTAAGTGAAGTCACGAAATGGAGGTGTGTGAAGTCACAAAATGGAGGTGTGTGAAGTCACAGAATGGAAATGTGTGATGTCACCGAATGTAGGTGTGTGAAGTCACAGAATGGAGGTGTGTGAAGTCACCGAATATAGGTATGTGAAGTCACAGAATGGAGGTGTGTGAAGTCAAAATGGAGGTGTGTGAAGTCAAAGAATGGAGGTGTGTGAAGTCATCGAATGGAGGTGTGTGAAGTCACGGAATGGAGGTGTGTAAAGTCACAGAATGGAGGTGTGTGAAGTCAGAATGGAGGTGTGCGAAGTAATAGAATGGAGGTGTGTGAAGTCAGAATGGAGGTATGTGAAAGCATAGAATGGAGGTGTGTGAAGTCAGAATGGAGGTGTGTGAACTCATAGAATGGAGGTGTGTGATGTAAAAATGGAGGTGTGTGAAATCACGGAATGGAGGTGTGTGAAGTCAGAGAATGTAGGTGTGTGAAGTCACTGAATGGAGGTGTGTGAAGTCACAGAATGAAGGTGTGTGAAGTCAGAGAATCGAGGTGTGTGACATCACAGAATGGAGGTGTGAGAAGTCACAGAATGGAGGTGTGTGAAGTCACAGAATGGAGGTGTGTGAAGTCATAGAATGGAAGTTTGTGAAGTCATAGAATGGAGGTTTGTGAATTCAGAATGGAGATGTGTGAATTCACAGACTGTAGTTGTGTGAAGTCATAGAATGTTGGTGTATGAAGTCATAGAATGGAGGTGTATGAAGTCATAGAATGGAGGTGTGTGAAGTCATAGAATGGATGTTTTTGAAGTAAGAATTAAGGTTGGTGAAGTCATAGAATGGAGGTGTGTGAAGACACAGAATGGAGGTGTGTGAAGTCATAGAATGGAGATGTGTGAAGTCAGAATGGACATGTGTGAATTCACAGATTGTAGTTGTGTGAAGTCATAGAATGTTGGTGTATCAAGTCATAGAATGGAGGTGTATGAAGTCATAGAATGGAGGTGTGTGAAGTCATAGAATGGATGATTTTGAAGTAAGAATTAAGGTTGGTGAAGTCATAGAATGGAGGTGTGTGAAGTCAGAATGCAGTTGTGTGAAGTAATGGAATGGAGGTGTGTGAAGTCAGAATGGAGATGTGTGAATTCACAGATTGTAGTTGTGTAAAGTCATAGAATGTTGGTGTATGAAGTCATAGAATGGAGGTGTATGAAGTCATAGAATGGAGGTGTGTGAAGTCATAGAATGGATGTTTTTGAAGTAAGAATTAAGGTAGGTGAAGTCATAGAATGTAGGTGTGTGGAGTCACAATGTAGGTGTGTGAAGTCATAGAATGGAGGTGTGTGAAGTCAGAGAATGGAGGTGTGTGAAGTCACAGAATGTAGGTGTGTGAAGTCATAGAATGGAGGTATGTGAAGTCACAGAATGGAGGTGTGTGAAGTCATAGATGGAGGTGTGTGAAGTCAGAGAATAGAGTTGTGTGAAGTCACAGAATGGAGGTGTGTGAATTCAGAATGGAGTTGTGTGAAGTCACAGAAGAGAGGCATAGATGTCAAAGAAATGAGGTGTGTGAAGTCATAGAATAGATGATTCTGAAATAATAATGACGGTGTGTAAAGTCATAGAATGGAGGTGTGTGAAGTCAAAATGGAGGTGTGTGAACTCATAGAATGGAGGTGTGTGAACTCATAGAATGGAGGTATGTGAACTCATGGAATGGAGGTGTGTGAAGTCCAACAATGGAGGTGTGTGAAGTCAAACAATGGAGGAGTGTGAAGTCACAGAATGGAGGTGTGTGAAGTCACAGAATGGAAGTGCGTGATGTAAAATGGAGGTGTGAAGTCACAGAATGGATGTGTGTGAAGTCACAGAATGCAAGTGTGTGAAGTCACAGAATGGAGGTGTGTGAAGTCAAAATGGAGGTGTGTGAAGTCAAACAATGGAGGTGTGTGAAGTCATCGAATGGAGGAGTGTAAAATCACGGAAGGAGGTGTGTGAAGTCACAGAATGGAGGTGTGTGAAGTCAGAATGGAGGTGTGTGAAGTCAGAATGGAGGTATGTGAAGTCATAGAATGGAGGTGTGTGAAGTTAGAATGGAGGTGTGTGAAGTCACAGAATCTAGGTGTGTGAAGTCAGAATGGAAATGTGAAGTCATAGAATGGAGGTCGGTGAAGTCATAGAAAGGAGATGTGGGAAGTCATAGAATGGAGAAGTGTGAAGTCATAGAGTGGAGGTGAGTGAAGTCACAGATTCGAGGTCTGTGAAGTCATAGAATGGAGGTGTTTGAAGTCAGAATGGAGGTGTGCGAAGTGATAGAATAGAGGTGTGTGAAGTCAGAATGGAGGTGTGTGAAGTCATAGAATAGAGGTGTGTGAACTCATAGAATGCAGGTGTGTGACGTCACAATGGTACTGTGTGAAGTCATAGAATGGAGGTGTGTAAAGTCACAGAATGGAGGTGTGTGAAGTCATACAATGGAGGTGTGTGAAGTCAGAATGGAGGTGTGTGAAGTCACAGAATGGATGTTTCTGAAGTAAGAATGGAGGTGTGTGAAGTCATAGAATGGAGGTGTGTGAAGTCCAAATGGAGGTGTGTGAATTCATAGAATGGAGATGTGTGAACTCATAGAATGGAGGTATGTGAAGTCACGGAATGGAGGTGTGTGAAGTCACAAAATGGAGGTGTGTGAAGTCACAGAATGGAAATGTGTGATGTCAAATAGGAGGTGTGTGAAGTCACAGAATGGAGGTGTGTGAAGTCACCGAATGTAGGTGTGTGAAGTCACAGAATGGAGGTGTGTGAAGTCAAAATGGAGGTGTGTGAAGTCAAAGAATGGAGGTGTGTGAAGTCATCGAATGGAGGTGTGTGAAGTCACGAAATGGAGGTGTGTAAAGTCACAGAATGGAGGTGTGTGAAGTCAGAATGGAGGTGTGCGAAGTAATAGAATGGAGGTGTGTGAAGTCAGAATGGAGGTATGTGAAAGCATAGAATGGAGGTGTGTGAATCAGAATGGAGGTGTGTGAACTCATAGAATGGAGGTGTGTGATGTAAAAATGGAGGTGTGTGAAATCACGGAATGGAGGTGTGTGAAGTCAGAGAATGTAGGTGTGTGAAGTCACTGAATGGAGGTGTGTGAAGTCACAGAATGAAGGTGTGTGAAGTCAGAGAATCGAGGTGTGTGACATCACAGAATGGAGGTGTGAGAAGTCACAGAATGGAGGTGTGTGAAGTCACAGAATGGAGGTGTGTGAAGTCATAGAATGGAAGTTTGTGAAGTCATAGAATGGAGGTTTGTGAATTCAGAATGGAGATGTGTGAATTCACAGACTGTAGTTGTGTGAAGTCATAGAATGTTGGTGTATGAAGTCATAGAATGGAGGTGTATGAAGTCATAGAATGGAGGTGTGTGAAGTCATAGAATGGATGTTTTTGAAGTAAGAATTAAGGTTGGTGAAGTCATAGAATGGAGGTGTGTGAAGTCACAGATTGGAGGTGTGTGAAGTCATAGAATGGAGATGTGTGAAGTCAGAATGGACATGTGTGAATTCACAGATTGTAGTTGTGTGAAGTCATAGAATGTTGGTGTATGAAGTCATAGAATGGAGGTGTATGAAGTCATAGAATGGAGGTGTGTGAAGTCATAGAATGGATGATTTTGAAGTAAGAATTAAGGTTGGTGAAGTCATAGAATGGAGGTGTGTGAAGTCATAGAATGGAGGTGTGTGAAGTCACAATGCAGGTGTGTGAACTCATAGAATGGAGGTGTGTGGAGTCACAATGTAGGTGTGTGAAGTCATAGAATGGAGGTGTGTGAAGTCAGAGAATGGAGGTGTGTGAAGTCACAGAATGTAGGTGTGTGAAGTCATAGAATGGAGGTATGTGAAGTCACAGAATGGAGGTGTGTGAAGTCATAGATGGAGGTGTGTGAAGTCAGAGAATAGAGTTGTGTGAAGTCACAGAATGGAGGTGTGTGAATTCAGAATGGAGTTGTGTGAAGTCACAGAAGAGAGGCATAGATGTCAAAGAAATGACGTGTGTGAAGTCATAGAATAGATGTTTCTGAAATAATAATGACGGTGTGTAAAGTCATAGAATGGAGGTGTGTGAAGTCAAAATGGAGGTGTGTGAACTCATAGAATGGAGGAGTGTGAACTCATAGAATGGAAGTATGTGAAGTCATGGAATGGAGGTGTGTGAAGTCCAACAATGGAGGTGTGTGAAGTCAAACAATGGAGGAGTGTGAAGTCACAGAATGGAGGTGTGTGAAGTCACAGAATGGAAGTGCGTGATGTAAAATGGAGGTGTGTGAAGTCACAGAATGGAGGTGTGTGAAGTCACAGAATGCAAGTGTGTGAAGTCACACAATGGAGGTGTGTGAAGTCAAAATGGAGGTGTGTGAAGTCAAACAATGGAGGTGTGTGAAGTCATCGAATGGAGGAGTGTGAAATCACGGAAGGCGGTGTGTGAAGTCACAGAATGGAGGTGTGTGAAGTCAGAATGGAGGTGTGTGAAGTCAGAATGGAGGTATGTGAAGTCATAGAATGGAGGGGTGTGTGAAGTTAGAATGGAGGTGTGTGAAGTCACAGAATCTAGGTGTGTGAAGTCAGAATGGAAATGTGAAGTCATAGAATGGAGGTCGCTGAAGTCATAGAAAGCAGATGTGGGAAGTCATAGAATGGAGAAGTGTGAAGTCATAGAGTGGAGGTGAGTGAAGTCACAGATTCGAGGTCTGAGAAGTCATAGAATGGAGGTGTTTGAAGTCAGAATGGAGGTGTGCGAAGTGATAGAATAGAGGTGTGTGAAGTCAGAATGGAGGTGTGTGAAGTCATAGAATAGAGGTGTGTGAACTCATAGAATGGAGGTGTGTGACGTCACAATGGTACTGTGTGAAGTCATAGAATGGAGGTGTGTAAAGTCACAGAATGGAGGTGTGTGAAGTCATACAATGGAGGTGTGTGAAGTCAGAATGGAGGTGTGTGAAGTCACAGAATGGATGTTTCTGAAGTAAGAATGGAGGTGTGTGAAGTCATAGAATGGAGGTGTGTGAAGTCCAAATGGAGGTGTGTGAATTCATAGAATGGAGATGTGTGAACTCATAGAATGGAGGTATGTGAAGTCACGGAATGGAGGTGTGTGAAGTCACAAAATGGAGGTGTGTGAAGTCACAGAATGGAAATGTGTGATGTCAAAATGGAGGTGTGTGAAGTCACAGAATGGAGGTGTGTGAAGTCACCGAATATAGGTATGTGAAGTCACAGAATGGAGGTGTGTGAAGTCAAAATGGAGGTGTGTGAAGTCAAAGAATGGAGGTGTGTGAAGTCATCGAATGGAGGTGTGTGAAGTCACGGAATGGAGGTGTGTAAAGTCACAGAATGGAGGTGTGTGAAGTCAGAATGGAGGTGTGCGAAGTAATAGAATGGAGGTGTGTGAAGTCAGAATGGAGGTATGTGAAAGCATAGAATGGAGGTGTGTGAAGTCAGAATGGAGGTGTGTGAACTCATAGAATGGAGGTGTGTGATGTAAAAATGGAGGTGTGTGAAATCACGGAATGGAGGTGTGTGAAGTCAGAGAATGTAGGTGTGTGAAGTCACTGAATGGAGGTGTGTGAAGTCACAGAATGAAGGTGTGTGAAGTCAGAGAATCGAGGTGTGTGACATCACAGAATGGAGGTGTGAGAAGTCACAGAATGGAGGTGTGTGAAGTCACAGAATGGAGGTGTGTGAAGTCATAGAATGGAAGTTTGTGAAGTCATAGAATGGAGGTTTGTGAATTCAGAATGGAGATGTGTGAATTCACAGACTGTAGTTGTGTGAAGTCATAGAATGTTGGTGTATGAAGTCATAGAATGGAGGTGTATGAAGTCATAGAATGGAGGTGTGTGAAGTCATAGAATGGATGTTTTTGAAGTAAGAATTAAGGTTGGTGAAGTCATAGAATGGAGGTGTGTGAAGACACAGAATGGAGGTGTGTGAAGTCATAGAATGGAGATGTGTGAAGTCAGAATGGACATGTGTGAATTCACAGATTGTAGTTGTGTGAAGTCATAGAATGTTGGTGTATCAAGTCATAGAATGGAGGTGTATGAAGTCATAGAATGGAGGTGTGTGAAGTCATAGAATGGATGATTTTGAAGTAAGAATTAAGGTTGGTGAAGTCATAGAATGGAGGTGTGTGAAGTCAGAATGCAGTTGTGTGAAGTAATGGAATGGAGGTGTGTGAAGTCAGAATGGAGATGTGTGAATTCACAGACTGTAGTTGTGTAAAGTCATAGAATGTTGGTGTATGAAGTCATAGAATGGAGGTGTATGAAGTCATAGAATGGAGGTGTGTGAAGTCATAGAATGGATGTTTTTGAAGTAAGAATTAAGGTAGGTGAAGTCATAGAATGTAGGTGTGTGGAGTCACAATGTAGGTGTGTGAAGTCATAGAATGGAGGTGTGTGAAGTCAGAGAATGGAGGTGTGTGAAGTCACAGAATGTAGGTGTGTGAAGTCATAGAATGGAGGTATGTGAAGTCACAGAATGGAGGTGTGTGAAGTCATAGATGGAGGTGTGTGAAGTCAGAGAATAGAGTTGTGTGAAGTCACAGAATGGAGGTGTGTGAATTCAGAATGGAGTTGTGTGAAGTCACAGAAGAGAGGCATAGATGTCAAAGAAATGAGGTGTGTGAAGTCATAGAATAGATGATTCTGAAATAATAATGACGGTGTGTAAAGTCATAGAATGGAGGTGTGTGAAGTCAAAATGGAGGTGTGTGAACTCATAGAATGGAGGTGTGTGAACTCATAGAATGGAGGTATGTGAACTCATGGAATGGAGGTGTGTGAAGTCCAACAATGGAGGTGTGTGAAGTCAAACAATGGAGGAGTGTGAAGTCACAGAATGGAGGTGTGTGAAGTCACAGAATGGAAGTGCGTGATGTAAAATGGAGGTGTGAAGTCACAGAATGGATGTGTGTGAAGTCACAGAATGCAAGTGTGTGAAGTCACAGAATGGAGGTGTGTGAAGTCAAAATGGAGGTGTGTGAAGTCAAACAATGGAGGTGTGTGAAGTCATCGAATGGAGGAGTGTAAAATCACGGAAGGAGGTGTGTGAAGTCACAGAATGGAGGTGTGTGAAGTCAGAATGGAGGTGTGTGAAGTCAGAATGGAGGTATGTGAAGTCATAGAATGGAGGTGTGTGAAGTTAGAATGGAGGTGTGTGAAGTCACAGAATCTAGGTGTGTGAAGTCAGAATGGAAATGTGAAGTCATAGAATGGAGGTCGGTGAAGTCATAGAAAGGAGATGTGGGAAGTCATAGAATGGAGAAGTGTGAAGTCATAGAGTGGAGGTGAGTGAAGTCACAGATTCGAGGTCTGTGAAGTCATAGAATGGAGGTGTTTGAAGTCAGAATGGAGGTGTGCGAAGTGATAGAATAGAGGTGTGTGAAGTCAGAATGGAGGTGTGTGAAGTCATAGAATAGAGGTGTGTGAACTCATAGAATGCAGGTGTGTGACGTCACAATGGTACTGTGTGAAGTCATAGAATGGAGGTGTGTAAAGTCACAGAATGGAGGTGTGTGAAGTCATACAATGGAGGTGTGTGAAGTCAGAATGGAGGTGTGTGAAGTCACAGAATGGATGTTTCTGAAGTAAGAATGGAGGTGTGTGAAGTCATAGAATGGAGGTGTGTGAAGTCCAAATGGAGGTGTGTGAATTCATAGAATGGAGATGTGTGAACTCATAGAATGGAGGTATGTGAAGTCACGGAATGGAGGTGTGTGAAGTCACAAAATGGAGGTGTGTGAAGTCACAGAATGGAAATGTGTGATGTCAAATAGGAGGTGTGTGAAGTCACAGAATGGAGGTGTGTGAAGTCACCGAATGTAGGTGTGTGAAGTCACAGAATGGAGGTGTGTGAAGTCAAAATGGAGGTGTGTGAAGTCAAAGAATGGAGGTGTGTGAAGTCATCGAATGGAGGTGTGTGAAGTCACGAAATGGAGGTGTGTAAAGTCACAGAATGGAGGTGTGTGAAGTCAGAATGGAGGTGTGCGAAGTAATAGAATGGAGGTGTGTGAAGTCAGAATGGAGGTATGTGAAAGCATAGAATGGAGGTGTGTGAATCAGAATGGAGGTGTGTGAACTCATAGAATGGAGGTGTGTGATGTAAAAATGGAGGTGTGTGAAATCACGGAATGGAGGTGTGTGAAGTCAGAGAATGTAGGTGTGTGAAGTCACTGAATGGAGGTGTGTGAAGTCACAGAATGAAGGTGTGTGAAGTCAGAGAATCGAGGTGTGTGACATCACAGAATGGAGGTGTGAGAAGTCACAGAATGGAGGTGTGTGAAGTCACAGAATGGAGGTGTGTGAAGTCATAGAATGGAAGTTTGTGAAGTCATAGAATGGAGGTTTGTGAATTCAGAATGGAGATGTGTGAATTCACAGACTGTAGTTGTGTGAAGTCATAGAATGTTGGTGTATGAAGTCATAGAATGGAGGTGTATGAAGTCATAGAATGGAGGTGTGTGAAGTCATAGAATGGATGTTTTTGAAGTAAGAATTAAGGTTGGTGAAGTCATAGAATGGAGGTGTGTGAAGTCACAGATTGGAGGTGTGTGAAGTCATAGAATGGAGATGTGTGAAGTCAGAATGGACATGTGTGAATTCACAGATTGTAGTTGTGTGAAGTCATAGAATGTTGGTGTATGAAGTCATAGAATGGAGGTGTATGAAGTCATAGAATGGAGGTGTGTGAAGTCATAGAATGGATGATTTTTGAAGTAAGAATTAAGGTTGGTGAAGTCATAGAATGGAGGTGTGTGAAGTCATAGAATGGAGGTGTGTGAAGTCACAATGCAGGTGTGTGAACTCATAGAATGGAGGTGTGTGGAGTCACAATGTAGGTGTGTGAAGTCATAGAATGGAGGTGTGTGAAGTCAGAGAATGGAGGTGTGTGAAGTCACAGAATGTAGGTGTGTGAAGTCATAGAATGGAGGTATGTGAAGTCACAGAATGGAGGTGTGTGAAGTCATAGATGGAGGTGTGTGAAGTCAGAGAATAGAGTTGTGTGAAGTCACAGAATGGAGGTGTGTGAATTCAGAATGGAGTTGTGTGAAGTCACAGAAGAGAGGCATAGATGTCAAAGAAATGACGTGTGTGAAGTCATAGAATAGATGTTTCTGAAATAATAATGACGGTGTGTAAAGTCATAGAATGGAGGTGTGTGAAGTCAAAATGGAGGTGTGTGAACTCATAGAATGGAGGAGTGTGAACTCATAGAATGGAAGTATGTGAAGTCATGGAATGGAGGTGTGTGAAGTCCAACAATGGAGGTGTGTGAAGTCAAACAATGGAGGAGTGTGAAGTCACAGAATGGAGGTGTGTGAAGTCACAGAATGGAAGTGCGTGATGTAAAATGGAGGTGTGTGAAGTCACAGAATGGAGGTGTGTGAAGTCACAGAATGCAAGTGTGTGAAGTCACACAATGGAGGTGTGTGAAGTCAAAATGGAGGTGTGTGAAGTCAAACAATGGAGGTGTGTGAAGTCATCGAATGGAGGAGTGTGAAATCACGGAAGGAGGTGTGTGAAGTCACAGAATGGAGGTGTGTGAAGTCAGAATGGAGGTGTGTGAAGTCAGAATGGAGGTATGTGAAGTCATAGAATGGAGGTGTGTGAAGTTAGAATGGAGGTGTGTGAAGTCACAGAATCTAGGTGTGTGAAGTCAGAATGGAAATGTGAAGTCATAGAATGGAGGTCGCTGAAGTCATAGAAAGCAGATGTGGGAAGTCATAGAATGGAGAAGTGTGAAGTCATAGAGTGGAGGTGAGTGAAGTCACAGATTCGAGGTCTGAGAAGTCATAGAATGGAGGTGTTTGAAGTCAGAATGGAGGTGTGCGAAGTGATAGAATAGAGGTGTGTGAAGTCAGAATGGAGGTGTGTGAAGTCATAGAATAGAGGTGTGTGAACTCATAGAATGGAGGTGTGTGACGTCACAATGGTACTGTGTGAAGTCATAGAATGGAGGTGTGTAAAGTCACAGAATGGAGGTGTGTGAAGTCATACAATGGAGGTGTGTGAAGTCAGAATGGAGGTGTGTGAAGTCACAGAATGGATGTTTCTGAAGTAAGAATGGAGGTGTGTGAAGTCATAGAATGGAGGTGTGTGAAGTCCAAATGGAGGTGTGTGAATTCATAGAATGGAGATGTGTGAACTCATAGAATGGAGGTATGTGAAGTCACGGAATGGAGGTGTGTGAAGTCACAAAATGGAGGTGTGTGAAGTCACAGAATGGAAATGTGTGATGTCAAAATGGAGGTGTGTGAAGTCACAGAATGGAGGTGTGTGAAGTCACCGAATATAGGTATGTGAAGTCACAGAATGGAGGTGTGTGAAGTCAAAATGGAGGTGTGTGAAGTCAAAGAATGGAGGTGTGTGAAGTCATCGAATGGAGATGTGTGAAGTCACGGAATGGAGGTGTGTAAAGTCACAGAATGGAGGTGTGTGAAGTCAGAATGGAGGTGTGCGAAGTAATAGAATGGAGGTGTGTGAAGTCAGAATGGAGGTATGTGAAAGCATAGAATGGAGGTGTGTGAAGTCAGAATGGAGGTGTGTGAACTCATAGAATGGAGGTGTGTGATGTAAAAATGGAGGTGTGTGAAATCACGGAATGGAGGTGTGTGAAGTCAGAGAATGTAGGTGTGTGAAGTCACTGAATGGAGGTGTGTGAAGTCACAGAATGAAGGTGTGTGAAGTCAGAGAATCGAGGTGTGTGACATCACAGAATGGAGGTGTGAGAAGTCACAGAATGGAGGTGTGTGAAGTCACAGAATGGAGGTGTGTGAAGTCATAGAATGGAAGTTTGTGAAGTCATAGAATGGAGGTTTGTGAATTCAGAATGGAGATGTGTGAATTCACAGACTGTAGTTGTGTGAAGTCATAGAATGTTGGTGTATGAAGTCAAGAATGGAGGTGTATGAAGTCATAGAATGGAGGTGTGTGAAGTCATAGAATGGATGTTTTTGAAGTAAGAATTAAGGTTGGTGAAGTCATAGAATGGAGGTGTGTGAAGACACAGAATGGAGGTGTGTGAAGTCATAGAATGGAGATGTGTGAAGTCAGAATGGACATGTGTGAATTCACAGATTGTAGTTGTGTGAAGTCATAGAATGTTGGTGTATCAAGTCATAGAATGGAGGTGTATGAAGTCATAGAATGGAGGTGTGTGAAGTCATAGAATGGATGATTTTGAAGTAAGAATTAAGGTTGGTGAAGTCATAGAATGGAGGTGTGTGAAGTCAGAATGCAGTTGTGTGAAGTAATGGAATGGAGGTGTGTGAAGTCAGAATGGAGATGTGTGAATTCACAGATTGTAGTTGTGTAAAGTCATAGAATGTTGGTGTATGAAGTCATAGAATGGAGGTGTATGAAGTCATAGAATGGAGGTGTGTGAAGTCATAGAATGGATGTTTTTGAAGTAAGAATTAAGGTAGGTGAAGTCATAGAATGTAGGTGTGTGGAGTCACAATGTAGGTGTGTGAAGTCATAGAATGGAGGTGTGTGAAGTCAGAGAATGGAGGTGTGTGAAGTCACAGAATGTAGGTGTGTGAAGTCATAGAATGGAGGTATGTGAAGTCACAGAATGGAGGTGTGTGAAGTCATAGATGGAGGTGTGTGAAGTCAGAGAATAGAGTTGTGTGAAGTCACAGAATGGAGGTGTGTGAATTCAGAATGGAGTTGTGTGAAGTCACAGAAGAGAGGCATAGATGTCAAAGAAATGAGGTGTGTGAAGTCATAGAATAGATGATTCTGAAATAATAATGACGGTGTGTAAAGTCAAAGAATGGAGGTGTGTGAAGTCAAAATGGAGGTGTGTGAACTCATAGAATGGAGGTGTGTGAACTCATAGAATGGAGGTATGTGAACTCATGGAATGGAGGTGTGTGAAGTCCAACAATGGAGGTGTGTGAAGTCAAACAATGGAGGAGTGTGAAGTCACAGAATGGAGGTGTGTGAAGTCACAGAATGGAAGTGCGTGATGTAAAATGGAGGTGTGAAGTCACAGAATGGAGGTGTGTGAAGTCACAGAAT